>JABUQX010070420.1:15000-22500 GCA_015478945.1 Trachelipus rathkii | reverse complement strand
CATAGCATGATTGGATAACTGTACGCTCAAGCAAATAAGTTTCGCATTATAAGTGAGGTTTAGAGAAGGAAAGTGATATTCAACGAAGTGGAAATTAAAAAAGACTTCGATTGCTCAAGAATTAAGGATGAAAAAAGAATCAGGTACTAGAAAAGGCTGACAGCAGCTACATGGCAGCATCAACCCACAACCGAGAGACCCTCATCTCACAAATTATGATTGGGGATTTGTTTAATGAGAGCCTACTTTTGCAAACCTACCCTCTTGGCCTCTCCATGGCTATGTTTATTTGCGTCATTATTGTAAAATGGGAATGTATTTTGTAATAGTATTTATCGTGTGTGACGCAAAAGAGTATCTACTGCTCAAACCTAATGGTACTCATGTGCAGGAAGGAAGGAAGTGAAGGAGCGCTAATGGCACAAACCAAACCATTATTTCGGTCGGAGTAAGCTTAATATATATATATATATCATATATATATACTATTAACTCTATCACTTACATTATATATAATATATATATATATAATATATATACTATACTACCTCTATATATATATGATATTAATGATATCTATATAAATATTATACATATACTAACTTTTTTTATCTCTCTTCCCACCTCTCTTTATTTTCTCTATTATATATCTATATATATATATATTATATTACATACTTACACCCTTTTCTACTCACTCATCACTCACTATATATATTATATATATATCTTATATATATACTCATACTATATATATATATAGTATATATATATATATACTTCATCTATATAATATTATATATTATATATATATATATATATATATATATATATATATATATATATATATTATATGGGTAATACTCTCTAGTATTGGTAACTCCAGTTCACGTACATAGTATATTAAAATTATAAACATTTACTTTTAAAAATGTTTTTAAAAAATTATTTGAAAGTTATTTTATGGTTTTTCGTGTATTTTTTCAATAAAATTTTCTAACTAATATAAAAAAAAAATAACGCTTCCGGCAAAATTTTTAAACGGCTAATTTTTCGTTTTTTAAGGGATATCTCGCTAATCGATGCATTGCTTCGATTTTTTATATATCGATTGCATTAATATTTTTCCGATAATCGATAATTTTTCGATTATCAACAATTCGATTGTTCGGCCAAATTTACGTTTACGTATATTTAAAAAAAAAAAAAAAAAATCGCAAACGAATTTATTGCCGATGATACAATAAGATAATAATAAAGTAATAATAACATATTTTTTCCTTATACTAAACTGGCGCAATATATATATATATTATATATTATATCTATATATATATAATATATAATATATCTACCCTACTATATATATAATCACATCCACCTACTACTACCCTATCCCTACTACTCATTACTACCCTTCGAGAGCCATCTCTACTTATTGTGACCAGTGGAAAATTTTACGAGTACGTTAAAACAAGCTGCGTGAGTCGGTATTAGATCGACTCGTGCCGATTTCGTGAGGCGATTGAGTCTATATATATACTCATACCTCACCTATATATATATATATATTACTATATATATATATCCTCTTATATATACTACTATATATATATTATTTCTACCTTACTACTTTCACGGCCCATTAGGGGCGGCTCGGAGCCGTCGTGGGGAACCAGATGGGGGGCGACGTTTTCCCATACACGTAGGGGAGGGGCGGAGGAACGCCCGCGCGACACCCCAATACCAAAGAGCGGGGGTTCCGGGAGACTCGCTCCCGGAGGGGGGGACCAATAGTCTACCCTTTCCGCTCTACGCACGCGCCGGGACGCACCACTCGCATCTCGGGCGGTCTACCCTTGGGTAACCCATTAGTTTAAAAAAATTATTTAAAAAAAAAAAAACTAATGGGTACCCAAGGGTACAACCGCCCCGATGGCAGGAGTCGGGGTACTCTCGGCCTTCCGGGGAACGAAAGGGTAGGACTATTTCCCCCCCACCGGGGAGGGTCTCCGGAACCCCCGCTCTTTGGTATTTTGGGTGTCCGGCAGCCGCGGTCTCTCCGCCCTCCCCACGGGGTACATGAAACGTCCCCCCTCTGTTCCCCGTCGCTCGAGCCCCCTAATGGGCCACCCGCACTGATTTCTGTTATATAATACTACTCCTACTATATATATATCACTCTACTATATCCTCATACACATACACTCCATCATATATCTATATACCCTTATATATTAATATACATATATATATATGTGTGTGTGTGTGTTGTGTGTGTGTGTGTGGTTGTGTGTAGCTGTGTGTGTGTGTGTGTGTTGTGTGTGTGTGTATAAAAATTTCGTATTTGTGTGATATTAATTCGTACTTTTTTTTTTTATTGTACTATTCGCCCCACAATATTGGTATTACAAATTTTTTATTTCTTTTATAACTATTAGTACACCTATGTCTAATACATACTCGATACTGAAATCTACGCTGAACAAACTCGACTACAACAAATAATATCGATATCGATGTATCGATAATCTGAAACGCATTCAACAGTGTTTTATAACGATACGGAAAAAGCCGAATTGTTTAGATTTTTCACACGGAGCGTTAAATATTAATATTTTAGTGGAGAAATATTAACTCAAAATAATCATGCGTTTCTCATCTCTTTTAAAACCAATTTTTTGTAAATGAAATGTTTATAATTTTAATATACCTATGTACGTGAACTGGACTTACCAATACTAGACAATTACCAATATATAGTTACATATATACTTTCTTATGTTAGCTATATATATATATTATATATATATACTCTATACCTCTCCTTATATATCTATATTATATACTCCCCTATATCTATATATACTACTTTATATATATATATATATATATATAATCATCACCTTCTCTCCCCAGACTGGATGTACCAGGTGCTTCACATCCACTGGAAACAGACAAAGAAAGTCGTAGAAGAATCTGAGAAGCCGAAAGAATCCGTTTTCACTTTATCTGTGTGAGCTCGGGTATTCCCTGGCTTCACTGGACCAGACGGACGCCTCCTATGGCATCTCGTCATTCCTTGACCGCCAGGTGGGCCACGCCATCACTACATCTCTAACCGCGACTCCACTACCACTCTATTATGCATCTTCCTTTCTTTGATGCAACATGCATATTGAATATCCTTCAGGCATTCCTTTACTGGCTCAATCCCACTCATCCACTCACACTATACTCCGCTTAACCAACCCGTCTATCATCCATCCTCTCCAGAAATGCTATATCTACATCCACTACTATATTTATATATACCTTATATTATTATATATATACCTATATTATATATAATATATATATATATATATATATATATATATATATTATATTCAATAAGGCGACTGGGCTTATCTTTCGACTTGGGCGTCATCTTCTTCTCTACTTTTCCTGTATCCAGTGCTGTCTCCTTTCACTTGTCTTAGGGGGAGGTGGGTGATTTACGGCTCGTCCGCGATGCATTACTTCTACCTATATACTCACTTTATCTCTATATTACCCATCCATATATATATAACTCACTCACTCACACTACAACTACTCACATCACTACTCACCTCACTACTACCCTACAACACTACTAAACTCCACTTCTATATATATATACATATATTATATTATATATATATACACATCAACATTTCTCCTATCACATCCCTCATTTACATATATATATATATTATATATACTATATATATATATATACTCCTCTCCTACCTCCATCCTCACTATCACATATACCACCCCCAACCTTTATACCTTATACTTTCTCGTCCTTGAGTGCCATAATCTCGAGGCAGTGCGCCCTCACTCCAACCAGATTTCGCTTAATTTGTGATTCCCGCAGATCTCCTTTTGGACGATTTTTTTTAGCCTGGGCAGCGCTAGGAGCGAAATGATAACCCACCAGTTTCCCAGGGGCCTGGTTGCATTTTGTGCAGCATCAGATATATGCACATGCGGCCTCGGCGCTCTCACGCGTCTCACACACTACTTACTTGTAAAATTGCAGGTTTTGGGTGGTGCCGTAATCAATAGTTTTAGCCAATAATGAATGCGACACACACCATCACACGTAACGCACGAGGTCGAATTCAGATACAATTTCCTGGTTGTGTATTGTTCAGTTTATGTAATTGTCTTGTTTTCGGCCTTGCTTAAATAATTTCTCAGTATCGCTGTGCTCTACTCTCGCGCTACTCGCATCACACAGCACGCCCGTGTTCGGCGCGCTGTGGGAACCGGACTTGTCTCGTTTCAACCACTCTACTAGTCTTGTACAGATAAGGCTGGGGAGATGAGGTTGTTACATATTATATCTTCCCACTACACACCTACTACGCCTCACACCACACTTATATACCCACACATATCACATTATATATTATATATAATATAGTATATATATATATACTATATATACCTACTATTACGTACACTCACCCCTCTCTATCCTCATCACACATTCTACCTATATATAATAAAAAAAAGCCTTGGATAATATAAAAATAGTTTATTAACAAAACATATGGACACTATAAAATAATAAACACTTTATTTTACAAAGATCAAATAAGCCCCTATCAGAGGGGTATATATATATAATATTATATATATAATAATAATATATATATATATATATATATATATATATACTCAATACTCACTATACACCTTTTAAAACATCACCTATATTATAATATATATATATATAATACCTACACACCACCACCACACTCACACTACTCACACTACCCCTATATATACTACTATACTATCTCTTACTATATATATATATATTACTACTCACTACCATCATCACTACTCACCTATATATATATATATATATATATATAATATATACTCACTTATATATATATATACATAATATATATTATAAATATATTATTATATAATATATATATATCTATATTATTTATATATATATACTACACTTACCATACTCTTATATATAATATATATATATATTTTTTATTTACACCCAATATAACTCACTCTCACTATATTATTAAATATATCTATATATACATATATATAATAATATATTATATATATATATTATTATATATATTTATATATACTACTACTAATAATTATACTATTACCTACTCAGTAATAACACTATCTATCATACACTCACTCACCTCTCCATCACTCACTCACTCACTACTCCTCACCTTCACACTTTACATTTTATATATATATAACAACCTCATCTTCCGCTATCCTTATCTCTACCACCAACAAAAATCCGAACAACATCCCCGGCTCCAAGCAAGCACAACACCTCTTTATCGCCAGCCATACAAACATAACTGCAAATTTTATGAAAAGCGACCACTAAACAATCATACTAAATTAAAACATCATCAGAAATTTGTAACTGAATTTGACTATCTTACTATGAGAGTCCAATCATTTTTGGGGCCAAACTAAGATGCGGCCACCACCCAAACTTTATATATATATGTATATTATATATATATATATATTTACCTTAATTTTCCTGAATTTGTGCTACCTTTACTAACTAATCCCTCCCGTCTTATATATATATATATATTATATTATACATCGATATACTACACTCACATATATATATATATACTCACTATTTTCATTATATATATATATACTACTATAATATATCTATATATATATATCTATATATATATATATATATATATATACTATTATATTATATACCTACTATATATAATCTACTCCTTACACCTACCTCTCTTATCCTCCATCCCATCTCCTCACTCACTACTCACCTCTCTATATATCTATATTAACCTATATATAATCACACCACACTACTACTACTATATCTATATATGTCATATATCTATATATATACCTATATTATACCATCCTATATATTACCTCCTTATACCTACATCTATAATATTATATATATATATACCTCTACATTATACATATATTACTCCCTTATACCCCCTACTTCCTCTACTCCATATTATATATATTATCAGTGGCGTACTTTGAAGACATTAATTCTACGACAGCGCGCAGAGACTTTATTTCATTTACTATATATATATATATCTATATATATTATATATACACTCTCCTCACCACTACTACTTCTCATAATATATATTACCACCTATTACCTATATAATATACTTTTTTTACTTCACTACCTATCTATATATATATATATATCTCTACCTCATATATATAATCCCCCATCACCCTCACCACTATCTACTCACCTATATATATATATATATATATATATATATATAATACACCTACTCACATACTACCACTCACCACTAAATAATAAAGTATTTTATACTATATAATTATATATATATATATATATTACCCAACTACTACTACTCACTCACTCATATATATTAGTGAATGGACCACGCACATCACGACATCGCATAACGATCTTCGCGGACTAGCATTTCGCACTACCGACCGCTCCCCCACACAGCTCATCCACTTACGGCACAATCCGCATCCTCTTTTTGAAAAATGAGGATGCTCGCGCGCACTCGCTCTCTCTACACATTCTGCTTATGCATATAAAATAAATATTTTTTGGCATCTTTATCATGGGAGTTTATGGGAATAATTTAATTTGCACATTTGATTATCTGATATATACTACTATATATATATATATATACCTACTCACCTCCTATATATTATACTACCTACACTACCTACTCTCTAACTCATCACTCACACTACTCACTATATATATTATATATATATACTATACTATACTATACCATACTCACTACCTCATACTCAACCTATATATTATATATATATATATATATATACGTTTTTTCCTGGCAATTTTGATCGGGGCCCGATTGTGGGGCCTTGCCGTCGCTTCCTACGCTAGCTATAATTGGAATGACTGCTTTGACTCTGGTGACGCTTCGACTTCTGCCGATAAGATGGGAGCTGTAATCGTTGATGGTATGGCAGGTTCATTCCTTCTTCGACTAAATCTTTCTCCTCTTTCATAATCCACTGTTGACCGGTGGCTTGGCTTTCCTGGTAAATCAGGCTGAGACAGTGCGGTATCCACGGGGGCAGCGACACACTTCTGTTCTTCTATCACTCTTGCTATTTTCATTCAGCCCCTACGAATCGCTTGCGCGGATATCTTCGTCGAGCTAAGCGGGATTTCGTCAAACGAAAGTGCTCATACCTCCTTGATTCTCCTACTGCCACTCACACACTACAATCATACTGCGTCACACATCTCGCACACACCACATCTCTACAACTCTGTTAAATCTGGTCTTTTCTCCTCTTTATTCGTATCTGTTGGCTTCTGTTGCCTCATTCCTTCACCTGAAAAGGAAAACTCTTCGCCACTATCACTTTCTCCTTCTAACTCCAACCCTAGACGATTCTGGCACT
>JABUQX010070420.1:5000-7500 GCA_015478945.1 Trachelipus rathkii | reverse complement strand
TTCCTTCAAATAAATAAGGACGAATGCAGGTTTAAAGAGTTTTGCGTGTATATTATATATATATATATTATATATATAATCTATATATATATATATATATATATATAATATATATATATATACTATATATATATATTATATATATATATATATATATATATTAATAATTATATATATAATATATATATATATATATATATATATATATCCAATATTATATATATATTATATAGTGATGTGACCGGATGTCAAAATTTGACTGTTTGCGATTGCGGATGCGGATGCGGATCTTAAAAAAGGATGAAGGATGCGGAATGCGATGCGGATGGCGGATCTTAAGTAGATGAGGGATGCGGATGCGGAATTGCGGATGCGGATGCGGAGATTCACTCTTAGCAGTTTCTGAATTAAAAATTATATATATATATATATATATATATAAGATAATATATAAATATATCATATACAGATATATATATATATATATATATATATATATATATATATATATATATATATATATATATATATATATAGTTGTCACCACCACTCACGGGCAGAGCCCTATTCAAGGAGGGGGTTGTTGCACACCTCAAATATTCATCAACTAACGCAAACTACGCAGATGAGCACAGACGCAGGCTTTAAAGTGAGAGAGATTAAATTCAGAAGGAAACACAGAAGATGGAAGAGAATTCCACAGAACAGAGGTGGCAGGAAAGAAGGAAGCACCGCAGCGAACTAGCCTGGAGTTACCAATATCAACACAAAACTCATACGCCGACACAGCACCCCTTGTGCTACGAGGGCGTCGTAAAGGTGGTGGTACGCGAGTGATAAGCTCCCTCGAGCACCTGCCGCTGCGGTACCTATAGAAAAAGAGATAAAGCACCAACATCGCGCCGTAAAGATAGAGGGTCAAGTGAACTGGAAAGTGCAGAACAGTTTATAAGCCTTTTGGCCTTTGACTCGACCCTATCCAAAAGCCGGGTGAAACCAGAGCCCCCCAGATATGAGAGCAGTACTCCATACAAGGGCGGATGAGGCCCTTGTATAGCTGGAGCAACTGAGAAGAGGGAAAAAAAGTCTCGCAGCCTAAACAGAACTCCCAGTTTCTTTGAGGCCGCCCTAGCAAACCGTTGTGATGGTGAGAGGTTTCCAAGACTTTTTTTGTTTATGTTAAGGCCAAGGATGTTTATATTGTCAACAGGAGAGACGAGAGAACCGTTGAAAGAGATAGGAAAGTTAGAAGGTGTCTTAGAGAGGAAGATTTGTAGAAGTTGGGTTTTTAAAGAATTGAATTTCACAAGGTCCAGACAGACGACCCCACCCGGAAATTCTATCCAGATCAGCGAGAATAGAATCGGAAAGATTAAGACGAGAGAGGCAATTCTAGAAGTAAAAAAGGGAGCAGAATTGAAATGAGTTGAAGAATGAAAGGTCGTGTATCGGCATATCGAGTGGATAGAGTTTAGATGTGCGCAGACGAGAAGATCAATTAATGAAGTAGGAATAAAGCAGGAGAATAGACAGAACCCTGAGGAACCACCACTTTTGAACAGAAAAAAGAAGTCGTCGGCCATCAACCAACAGCCGATATTGAGAGACTTTGAAGAAAAACTAGACATAAGTAAGCAAAGAGAAGGAGGAAACCCAAAGGAGGGGAGCTTGGAGAGCAGCGACGCATGCCATACCGCGGTCAAATTGCCTTTGGATATGTCAAGCACCACCCACGCAAGTCTCTCCATAGTTCCTGAGGGCGGAAAACCATAAATCAGTTAGACAGAAAGTATATCGCCAGTAGACCTCGAGCGCCGAAAGACGTACTGGCGATCGGAAAGAAGTGAATGAGACTCCAGATGATCTAAGAAATGAGAGTTGAGAAGGGTTCCAAAGATCTTAGATAGAATACAAGTGAGAGCTATAGGGCGATAGTTAGAAGGATCAGAGCGGCCTCCTTTTTTCGGAATAGGTTGGACATGTGCGTGCTTCCAACACTGAGGGAAAGTATTAGTATTGAGACATAGAGAATATAGTTGAACGAGGGCGGGGTCAGCACGGAAGCACACTCCATCAAAGCTCGGGGAGGAAATGCCATCCGGGCAACCCGCCTTTCCTAACGTTCACAGATTTCAGGAGCCCATGCACCCAATCAAATGTAATCACAGAATGGAAATAGGAAACAACTGAGAGAAGAAGGAGGAGGAGGAGAAGGAATGCCTGCCAAAATCGTCTCGGGTTGAGTTAGAGGAAAATAGGAGGCGAAGAGATTGGCCTTTTCAGTTGAAGAATTAGCAAACAGAACCAACAGATCGAATAAGAGGAGGAAAGACAGATTTACAGAAGTTGTTAGAGATGTTTTTGGCAAGAGGCCAGAAAGATTTATCAGTAGGAGAATCAAGGAGGTTAGCGCACTTTCGTTGATGAAAGCCCGCTTTTGCTCGACGAAGAGTATCCTGTAACGATGTAAATCTTAATGAAATTGCAAGAGTGATATAAC
>JABUQX010070419.1:0-15000 GCA_015478945.1 Trachelipus rathkii | reverse complement strand
GATTCCCCACATGAAATATGGGGTAATCTGTATAAGTATATATAAAATATAGATATATATATATTATATATATAATATATATAATATATAAATATAATTATATATATAATATATATTATAATTAATAATATAATATATAAAGATAATAATAATATTAATATATATAAAATATATATAATATAATATAATATAATATATATATATATATATAATATATATATAAATAAATATATATATATAATATTATAAAAAATATAACATATAGATAATATATATAAATATATACATATATATATAATATAAAGATTATTAACACGATTAAAATATCCGTATTAGAAATTAAGTTTTACCAGGATTTAGGAAAAAATTTATATTCCAAAAATTTTACCTTTTAAACATAAGAAGATCCGGATATACATAGCCATAAGAACATATATAAATAGATATTCCATATTTTTGAGAAAAATTTTATATAATTATTTTCAAAAAAAATAAGATAAATTATTTAATATAGAAATAAATAAATATAGATAATAAAAAGAATTAATTAAATGAATTTATATATAAATATATATAAATAATATATATATTATATATATAATATATATTTAATTAATATATATATATAATTATAAATATATATATAGTAAACTACATATTAGTAATAATATATATATATATATATATATAGAATATATAGATAATATATAATTATAATTATAATAAATATAGATATATAATATATAATATATATATATATATATATATAATATATATATATATAATATATAATATTTATTTTTATAATAAATAATATACTATATATATATATAATATTATATAAATACTAATATATATATATGGATATAATATATATATATAGAAATATATATATATAATAATAAATTATATATAATAAATATAATAATATATATATAGATAGATATATATAATATAGATAAATAATATAAAGTAATATAAGATATATATATATAATAAATAATATATATAAATAATATATAGATATAATATAAATAACATATATTATATCTCCTCGATACAAAAAATGGAAAATTGCAAAAATATAGTATAAAATGAAGAGACAAAAATAAATACTGAAGAAAAAAAATATTGCTTGGCTACAAAGTGACAAAAATATATATATATTTTTTTTTCCAGTCAATAACTCAATGAAGACTTGTCTCTTTGTCAATTTATTTCCAAAATAAATTTTAAGAATCTGATAATTCTCCTTTATATTACCCTTTAATGAGCTTTATCTGTAAAAAAAGGTAAATTATACTTTCATGTATTCTAATATATCATTATCATAGAAATAAAAAATCTACGTTCTTCTTTATTATTAGTTATGGTTAGTTTACGTTTAGTAGGTTAGTTATCTATAATTATACACCATATTGGCTGCAAACAACCTATAACACATGATCATTCAACAGATTCGTTAATCGTCTAATTCCATATATCTTATATATATATATTTATTTCCCTACCACACTTAAAAAACATAGACTTACTCACGCATAGTAAAACTATTCTTCCGATGACTATAAAATCATATGTAAAAAATGAAAAATAATCTCGAAAAAATACAAAATAATATGGGAATATGATCCTATATTAAATAACCTATATAAATAAATATATAATATAGATATAAAGATATATATATATAATATATATATTATATATAAATATAGTATTAATAGATAAATTATAATAATAATATATTATATATATATATAGTATATAATAAAGTATAATATATATATATATATAGTAAAATATTATTATAAATATATATTAGTATATTATATATATAAAATACTATATATATTATAATTATAAAATTATAATATATAATATATATATATTATATAAATAAATATATAATATATATATATAATATATAGGTATATATTATATATATAATATATATATTTTATATATTATATAATAGTATGTATATATATATAATATATAGATATAATATATATTATAATAGTATATATATATAATTAATATGTAAGTATAGAATATATATATATCTATATAAGAGTAATTTTAAATGATATTATATATATAGAATATATATATGTATAATGTATATGTATATAAATAATATAATATATACTATATGTATGATATATATCATAATATAATATATTGATAAATATTTAACATATCGGATATATATGGTTAGATAAATATAGATATATATCGTTAAATACATATCGACACTGAATATCTTATATATATATATTATATGAAGTGTAATAGATAGTAGAATATAATATGTATTTATTATTTAGTTTTTACTGCATCTTTCCTTTACGGGGTTATCGACTACAGCCTCTCTCACTCTACACCTCCCCTCATCCGCCCTCAACCCACCTCCTCCTACCCACTCATCTCTCCAACACAATACCTCTTCCTCCTCTCATCCCTCGCTCCTCATGCATCTCCTTAGTCCATCATCCACCTCCTCCTGGTCCCCCATCCCCCCTAATCCTCGCCTCCCAAAACTCTCCTAACCACTCTCTCCTCCATTCTCTACTAGAGCCCGGATACCATCTAACATCCCTTTTCCTGTCGCCCACCAACCATTCCTCCTAAGCACTATGCTCTCCGCTCACCACCCTGATCCTAGCCTCTCCCTTTGCTAACCCAACAAACACTCTCAACCCTCATCCAAATACTTCCAGACTTCTTCCTATACCTCATCAACCCCCACGTCCACTCGCAGTACAACACCGCGACACAAAATTTTCAAACATACTATCTTAACTCTATAAATCCCCCCTTTCCATAATCTCTCAGACCACTCAAAACTCTCATTCCTTTCCACTCTAGCACATACACTCTGCCTTCACCCCCCCCTTACCCAAATCCACCCCTAAATATCTAAAAATCTTTACTTCTTCCCAATACTACACCCCCTACTCTAACCCCTACCCCCTCCCCCTCCTCTCTCCCCTCCCAAATACTAACACTTATCTTACTCTATTTATTTTAACCCCTTCACACATTCCTCAAACTCTCGCTCACTCAAGATACCTCACCCTTCCCCTCCACTAGGGCGTATCTCCGCCAAACAATATCAGTTACCCCTTCTATCATTCCCATTCATCAATTCCACCCCCTCCCCTCCACTCACCATTCACTCTGCAAATAACACCTCCTAGAAACATAATAGATACCACGCGCGACCATTACACACCCCGCTAACCTTCACAATGCAACACCCAAACATCTCACTCTTCCCCTCCTAACACTCCCCACACAGTCTACATTCCCTAAAAATCCCCTAAACCTTTACCCACTTTACTCCCCAACTCCTTCTCTTATTTACCCTTCCCACATACCCCTCGCACTGCTATCATATCTTCTCCTAAAGCAAAAAAACACCGCAGAACACTTACCTTCCTCTCTTATATACCTTTTCGTCCACAAGCACTTTAGTTAACACTTTGCCACACACCCCTCTTTCCCCCCTAAATCCTCCTTGTCTCCCTTCTCCCCTCTAAACTCTCACTCTCGAATCATATTCCATAACTTTCCCATGACCACACATTAATGTAAACAATTTAACCTCATAATCCCACATTCCATCCGTATCCCCTTCCCCTTAACATGCGGGAAACAAACAACGAGCCTACCATACCCCTTAGGACACCACATACCTTCCAATAAATAATATTGAGTATAAACCTAATACACCATCCATACAACCACCCGAAAGTTATAATCCTCTCTATTCATCAACCATTCCAATTTATCACACCATCCCACATCCAAACACATAATCAACTTAATATTTCCTTTACAAACGATAAATTCCTTCTAAATTTCTATCAATAAATATTCCTACCAACCCTCACCTACACTACACGTTATCGTCCACTCCCCATCACCTTTGCATAAAACTATACATCCCTCACCCCAGCACGCTATCTTCATACAAAAGAGCACAAAACCTCCCCCCAACCTTCCCACATCACATCCCTCCTCTGATTCAATACCATCATGCGCACCACGTAAATTCCTAAAACTTTCAACAGCCCTCACACTCTCTTCCATATTATTCTACTTAGTCACACACCACAAAAACAGCTCGCATCCCTCGTATCTTCACTTGATAGACTATCCTTTCATCCTCCTGTAACCCACATTTACCCTACCCCTTCGATACCATCTATCACCTCCTCCTTCCACTACTATTACCCTCAAATCTCCATCTCCAGTCTTACTCTCTCGATCTATCCAACCAATTCGACTAAATTAATTCCTCCGTAGCCTATCCAACCTATTCATCAAAGTCACACCTCCCACTCCACCACATTCACCCCTTATCCTTACACCTTCTCTCCGACGCCATATATCACATCCACTATTACATTTTCAAGCCTACTCACAAATATGTTACTCGCACTCTAAACCACCCGAAAGACACCCCTCCACCCCACACAACCCCATCTACATGCTCTCTCTCTCAGCATCAATTATAAAAGCTCCTAAAACATACACCATTTCTTAACTCCACAACTTCATACCCTCAAAATAAATGTCCAACACACACTTCAACAAACCTCTCTACGCTAACCTCTTCTAGCTCTACTTCTCACGAAACACTCACACCTCCTCATCCCACACCATCCTGAAATATACCTACCACCTACACTAAATACACATAATCCTATAAAATATCCTCACCCCGACACCATCTATCAAACTAACTTACAACTATACACAGATTTAACCTCAATATCTTCCACTTTCTCCCAACAGCGAACAATATAATATCCAAATACCCCCACCTTAATCGCCACACCGGTAATACTATACTACACCTTTAATAGATCACATACTTCACCCCACCAAAGCAATATCCTCTATTCCAAACACAAAACCTAGACACCTACAAACATCCTCCCTATTAAAAACATATCTCTCCACCACTCGACCACAAACTTACCTTCACTACAATCACTGCACACCTTCCGCCGCTCTACCTCCGACAGTTCTAAATAACCACCGCCAATAAGGCAAACATATATTGAACCTTATCAATGAATACACCACGAAAAACATCACACACACCAAATCAATATCTCCACTCCAGAGCAAAACCTACTCTCATCCTCCTCCTCCATTTCACTACTATATCCTAAAAAAATACATAAAACCCACAATCCCCACCCGCTCGAAAATTATCACACATCCATCACGACCACATATCCTGAACTCACTCTAAGACACAACTTAACCTGTAATAATATCCCTACAATCCACATAACCACAATATACATATGAACCTCCACCTCACACCACCACTCACTCTCCACTCTACGTCACCCCCTATAAACCTTATTTCCAAAATCCATCTCCCCCCACTTCATGCTTTCATTCATGCTACCCCTAGGCACATCTCAACCCATTTTTCTTCAACAAATAACACCCAATCCTGCCTAACTATCTTCTAAATCACTCCCTACCGCCTCTCAAATAAAGACTATCCCTACACCCTATAATTACCATCCTCATCCCAACCTCTAGCACCATGTAGCTTAAGTCTATATCTATCGATATCCTTTCTCTGTATTGAGTAAACAATCCTCAAGTGGATGCCGCACACACCCCACCTAGAGAACTACCGCTCTAGCGAACCTGCAAGAGTCGCACCAGACACACGTAAACTTGCCCAACACCTGAGTACCGCGCAGCCCCATCTCACCATCAAAACGGGCATATCTGCACGCCTCAGCACCACGAAGATACTCTAAGACACAACGTATCTACCACCATCCTTTATCGAGAAAAAGAGGTAAAACCACACTCTATTCTCTCCTCTCCTTCCAACTCGCCTCCAACACCCATATCACGCGCTTTAAATACTTTATCTCCCTCTCTATATACAGAGATCTCACTCACCCTTTCCACAGATCAAGTTAAAATAAAATGGTGAATCCCCTCTGCGCTACTATTACACTCACCCGACAACAGCAATAATTGTGTTCCCCTATTAAATATCTCTTTGTACACGAAAATCAATTTATCTTTGAAAAAAACTAAATACGACACAGCTAATCATGAGCACTCGGGCGGTAAACGAACAGAACTTTTAATTAGAAGAAATTAATGAGTTTATTTGATTAAAAGATATTATACTGTGATAACTGTCGATTAGATGTATATAGAAACGATTAGAATACCTATATTAGTTAATATTTGTTGATATAAGTAAAACTGTTAGGTCTGCTACCTTAATTAGAATTTTGCTGAAGTACTAACGGATTTTATTCATTGTTCAAATGTATATGTATACTATCGAAAAAACGAATGATACACACTATTAGATGAAGATATATGTCAAATTCACTATAGATCTCAATAATTAAGTATACTATTATTATATAGAATATAGAATAGTTTTGAATGTAAGTAATTTTATGTTAAAAAATACGGCTATATTACCTGTATATGCTAATTAATATGCAAGAAGAGAGAGAAAAAGTGGATAAAGATAGACCAAAATAACGAAATATTGTAAGACGACCGTTAGATACACATACACTATTATGAAAAGTCAAAAAAATCAATATTTCTAAAAAAGTAATCGATGTAACAATTTACGATAATATTCTACTAAACAATATGTATATAATTATCTCAAACTCGACAATACGTTGTCACCACTAAAATATTTCTCCAGGTAAAAATCACAAAGATTTGAGGTCTATGATATTTTAGCTATTGATCGCTTTACCAAGCCAAAACCTATTGTCTTTTTCTTAAAAGGTCAACACTATATCCATATATATTAGTACTGCAAGTCAGTATCCTATAAATACGAAAACTATACATTTATCAAATATAGCTATATCATCCACAAGAAATTATAACTTCCACATATTCTATCACAACACGATTGAAGAAATTGACTACATATAAAATACTAGAGACAAGATCCTGCCTGAGAAGAGGAAGGGCCACATGAATGCCGACTGGTAGAGACTGAGCTCAAGTAAAAAGTAGGTTTGTGACTTTAACTTCTATTCGAGAAATTATACCTGGAGTATATATCGCACTTAAAATTACAGTATATACTATATCACACTGCTTTACTTTAATATTTATAATTATCAAAATAAGTCGCTCATTTTAGTAATCATTTAATCATCATTACAAAGAAAGAATTTCCAAATATAAAAGATAGAATTTCTAGTATTAATAAACTATTGTTAAAACTTATTAAACAATAATTCTACATTTACTTCGCTATAGGAGAATTTCAATCGATCATATATTATACGAGGTTAAGAGGGGTTAATGAGTAATGATAATTTTCTCATCTCATTTATCGAGAATTTAACACGAGATAGATTGATTAGTTAGTAGAACAAATTTGTTATGAAAATAGATTAAAGACTATTGTAAGACATCACATTATCAGTCTATGAGCTCAGAATAGACACGATTATAGAATCAACTAAAATTTGCTTAAAATATATACCACGAATATGTTAAATTGAAACACATAACAAATAACATAATATGTAGCAACGAATAGTTCGAACATGAACGGGAAATAAGCTGGATAGGTACAGAGTTTACGTTTGTACGAAGTGTTATCCTGCACATCTTACTCTGTGAATTGTAAGGAGAAATATTAATAAAAAAATATATGATTATTAAGAGCTATTCATTATAGAGCATTTGAGAGTTAAAATTATGCGTAGCAACTGGAGCACATCCCTGTATGTATGAAGAGGTTATTATAGTTATACTTTTGTTCATATCACATATAATAAACCACTAATATCAGCTCCATTAAATATGTAATAATCCTAGTAGCTTGCTTATTAAAGTAAAAAACGTTGTTATACCTATCTAATACACACATATAATCCGTAATATTAAGTTTATGCCTAATAACAACACCTTCATATATATATTTACCCCTCAATGGCAAGCCTTGTGTGCTACAAAATATTATACTCGAAATGATTGACGCTCTGAATATCTAAATATTAATAATATTCATAATATAGTAATCAGTTATATTATATCAAATAGAAACGTCATTGAGTAGGTACTGAAGATAGTGGAAGGATCAGTATTGATAGGTCTGATTTTACTTATTCTATCAAGATGATATGAACCTTCTCATTGCACTTATTCTATCAAGATGGAATTAACTTTCTCATTCCATTTATTCTATCAGGGAACGACCAAGTTTCTTACACCAAAGTTCATTAGTGTCAAAGCAAAATCAACAAGGTTATGATAAGATATTCTAATGTAAATAAGCTTTTTAATTAACATCTGTGAAATATGAGTAAGATTTGCGACAGACTAAGATAATGCATTGAGAAAATTATGAATAGGATACTAGTATGTATATACAATGTTAGTCACTTTACTGGTGTTAAGTGACTTTGTTTATGCTAACAGTTTATTCGTGCTTAAAATTGATGATTTAAATGTATAGATACATTATTGTCTAGATTCATATTTTAATGCTATAGTTAAAGATAGAAGTCACGCAATATTGAGAAAAACCTATTAGATAATTTAAGCAATTATATTCGATAATGTAGTAGATATAAATAAAAACTCATTTTGTGCTATGTTATATCCGATAAATGATACTCATATAAATGACGACTACACCATGCAAACACACGCACACAAAATGGTCATAAAATTATAACATTAGATTATTAGTAATTATAGTCTTGAAAAAGATAGTTGAATAGTTAACTATTTTTACGACTGGCAAGAATATAGTACATTATTACGAGATATTAAAAGTTAATGGAAAGTATTTAGTAATGTAGTAGTTTTCCTCGACTTAAAGTAAGTGTTAATAAGTTTATTTCAATTGTATATTAATTCGTAAGATTCTATATAATATATGGTAATGACATATATGTATAAGCATTTTATTAATTAGATAAAAACAATAGTATTACGTAGCATATATTCGTTCTTGTTAATTTAAGATATAAAGAACTATTTTATATTACATAGAATTTAATCCAAAATATACTTAGATACTTAGTATTGAATCTAGAGTCATATTACAATAGAATATCAAAAGAGTTCTATAAACTTATGATAATAATATATGTGAGTATAAATATTATAGATAGTAATAATAGTGAGGAAATAGAAAATGGTATAAGAAATATCGCCATAAAAGATGCTTAATAATAACTAATAGATACGCTTAATACCAAATGATAAAACTATACACTTTACTATTGATATTTATATTCAAAAGAACTTATTTTATTAGTAATTGGATAAACGCCGAAGTGTCATAAATATATTGTGAAGTATATATATATTAGTAATTATACATGATATAATATATTTGAGTTAAGAATTAACATATATAGATAATGTAAAACAAACCTATATGTACGTAACATAATAATTCTATTAGATCAGATAATTATATAGATGATAAACAGGAACATAAAGGTAACAGTAATGATAATTTTTAGTTAAATATGTATACTGTTCAAGATCTAGTTTGATAATTATAGTATTAATAGACTAATATGATTTAGAAATAAAAAGTTATGAACAGGATAACAATATAATCTGAGTAATGCAGAATAGTTAGTACTTATCTCAGGATAGATTAAAGTGATATAAACTTGTATAATGGTAACTTATTATATTACAGGAGCTGAATCATATATGTGATTAGGTTTTCAGTATAATGTAATAATAAATAAAATAAAATCATTCATGAGACTATGCAATTTAAGCTTTAATAAATAGTATAACAGAAAAAACATTCAGAATAAAACTTCAAGCAATAATTACAGTTGTAATCAGTGTAATATAAGTAAATTTTTATTCATAATTATATATGTTTATTAAAACTTAAATAGGGAGATACATTACAAAATACGAGTTGAATCAATAGATCAGACTGGTTACAGGATGTTAAATATAGCCAGATGTATCTGTCATGAAGTCTATGTGAATAAGCTACATCGTTATATATCAACAGTTTAGCTTTACAGAAACGGAATATAACTTTTAGACAAGTCTACTGTATTTATACTTATAATAAGTGATATAATTATAAACATTGTTAATAGAATTAATAAGTGAAAACTTATATTTATGATATGAGAAAAATATAATTACCATAACAACAAATAATATAAATAAAATTAAAATTTGATAAAATAGTGTTAGAAAAGATATTGACTAGAACAATAAAAACAAAGTGAACTTAGTACAAGTTCTTGTATTAGTTAATGAGTTAGTACATTCACATGTATAGTAAATGGTATATAACTTATAGATTTAATAGTATAAACAGAGTATTAATTACACGCATAAAGTATAAGAATTTATTGTTGTATATTAATATATCTTAGTTCAATATTATAATTCCAATGTACTTATAATTGTATTGGAAAACTTATATGTTACAGTTAATAACCTATAACATTCGTTTAACCTAACATATTAATAATACCAAAAATAGTATTGTATCCAATAAGCCTTATCCTGCCCTATCTGTTGTAAATAATATGATTTATAATCAATGATAACATCTTATGAGTATAATGAGTGTATTTTAACTATATTATCTATATAAATGAAAAGAAGACAAATTTAAATAATCAATAATTCTTACATATATATATGTTTATTATAAAAAACACTTATAATTATTAAATATAAAAATAACAATTGTAATATAATATAAATATAAAAAAAATAATAACTATTTACTAAATTATAAAACAAACCATTAAAATATACTGCTGAAGCATATTGATGTACTTGATCCAAGACTTCCCTAGACCAGTCTGAATTTAATAATAATTATAGGAATATACAACATAACTTACCATAGTTATTAGTTTTTGATTATTGTTATCATATTATGATATTATATATTAGGTAATATTTATCTTACTATTTACAATAAATAAGTAAAAGGTATAATTTATATTTCAAAATTATTGAAGATAAACATACGATAACGAATTTATTCACTGTGACCTGAAACATATTAATTGAGTTATATCTACATAACATTGTATTTATAAAGTGATTACCGTGGGGATTATATGTATAACAAGCTCAGTCGTCAGGTATAAATAATTACATACTTATCAATCAAACTATTTATTAAAGAATTTCTAATCCTGCATACTTTATAATTAAATTTAAATATATTCACGTAGCCTAATCACTTATACACAAACACAAATGATAGTAGAGGAAATATATCTCAACGGAATTGAATTTATATGATACTCCACACCAATCTATAGCAATAAATCAAAATGAAATTTCAATAACTCGCTAAATTTAGTTTAAAAAGAAAACAAGAGTTTAATCTTTTGATCATCTTCATTACACCATCACCACTTGATTGTCAACTCCCCATATAGAATTGTATTACAGATAAGAAAGAATGTAATTTCATTACCCATGTTATATGAATTAACTATTCGTTTCAGATACGCTAACTATATATCTTCACATGATATAGAGAAGAAAGAATTATTAATATATATATATATAGATATAATATAATATATATTATAACATATATATAATTTATATTAAACATATAAATATATAAATAATATTAATATATATTTTAATATTAATCCTTTAAAAATTTATTTGATAAAACTTTATATAACAAAAAACAAAGTAATAAATATATAATTATATATAATAATATTATATATAATAGTATATATATATATAATATTAATATATTAATATATATATTAAATAAAAAGATTAATATATATTAATATAATATAAATATGATATATACTATATAATAAATATATATATAGATTATATATAATATATATATAATAATTAATATAATATAATATATATATAATATATTTAAAATACTATTAATAATTATATTTATAATAAAATATAATATATATATATATATATATAAATATATATATATAATAGTAAATAATATAATAATATATATTATATATATAATATAATATTATATAAATATATATATATTAATATAATAATATTATATATAATAATATATTTAATATAATAATAAAAATCTAAGTATTGAATATACAAATTTATAAAGATATATATGATTCAGTATACTCATAGTAATAACAACCGGAAGAATTATTTTAAATACATTTAGATGAATCTAACATTTATAGATTTTTTTAATGTCTTTATTTTTAGTGAATAAATAAAATATAATAAAATATAATATATATATAAGTAACTTATAATACAGATACTCAAGTTCATTCACTGATTCATAAAAGAATTAATATATAAATAATTATATAAAAAGAAAATATGATAAATGATTTACTTTCTTAATAATTTATCTTAAATAAATCTATATATTCCATATAAAATATTTATTCATATAAAGTTATTATATAATATCTAAGTAATAAGAATGTACAATTAGCAAAACATTATTAAATATTCATCATATACCTACCAATATAATTTATATATATGTTATCTATAATATATATATAATGTTAATATGTCTTAATGACGTTAAATTAGTATAGAGAAGAATTATAGAAAACTAGTAGTCGGACCGGTAAAGCCGGATTAATGCCTGAGATAGCCGGAAGTCAGAACCGATATGCTCGAACTAACTTATTTATAAAAATATTACTAGTAAATCACGTTAACTACGGAAAATTCTGGTATACCGTAAATTATTTAAAATAAGCATGAGAACCGAGCCTTAAGGAGCCAAACCTGAGGAAGCGTATCGAAGACACGAGACCAATCATATCGGTTAATTTTATACGAAGGTCGCTCAATACCGGAGCCGGTTATAATCAGAGCCAGAATTATAAATAAGTTAACAAATGAAGACGAGTAAAAACAAAGGTATATTCTTAATGGAAAAAATAATAATGAGCTGGTTTCGTACTCCGCTAAGCCCATTATACACACTTCAATATTGGTAAATACAGTAATCAAACTCATAATTCCACCTCACCCTCCCAATCCCATCACCAATGATCATATATTCAACGACCGCTGTCAAATCATGGTTGAATTATAACAAATAATAATTGGCCCTAAAACGTTTATTTATTTATTTTTTTATGTTTAACTATATTATTTTGAAATTAACGAATAAATTATTTATTAATTTTTAATTTATAAATATAATTTTATAGTGTATATAACTTAAAAAAATGTGCATTTTTACACCCTAAATCAGTAAATCAGTTAAATCAGTAAATCAATAATCACAAACCCACCCCACACTCCTCATAATATCACCATCATATGGTCTATTATTAGATTCATAAATTGAATATATAATTGACATATAACAAGTCATTTACATAAACATATAAACACAAAACTTGTATATATATATTATTCTATATTAATTATAAAAATATATAATTTATTAGTATTAAAATTTTTTATGTACTTTCCATAGTTTAATAGAAAACGTGAAAAAGAAAATTTTTGTATATATTTTACACATGACACCATAAAGCACGTTATAATATCAGTAAATCAAACAACCCACCCCACCCTTTCACCCTCAACCCCTACATGTAACGAATAAAATCATATAAATCTAAGAAATAAGATCATATTATATATCATATTCATATAGAGTATTAGTAATAACATAACACAAAACGATTATTTATTTATTTATTTATTTTGAGTTTAAAATAAATAATTTCTATATCAAATTTAATTTAATATATTTCTTAATTTTTTAGTTATATGCTTATATAGATAAATATATATATTATAATAATATATATACAGTATAATTTTGCGTACATCTAACACACCCGAAAAAATAGTATAATCATACAAGATATAATCTATAAACCACCAACCCACCTAATACCTACCTCTATATCTCTTCCCCACCTCCTCCCCTTCTGTTATTCAATATATATTGAATCTATTGTTTCAATGATTCAGGTCATATTTCGCATTTCGAGTATCATTTAAACATAACATAAAAAATTAATATTTTACAATTATATCCAATATATAATGAATATTAAATGCTATACCGTAACAAAGTTTTCTAATTAATAAAGCATAACATTAGCAGATTCACATATCTAACCTAATATAATACATAATTACTTAATGACAAAATAGAATATACCTAACTAAGATAACTCACCTTAAGCAACGAAAATATAAAATTACATATCGTATTATAGGTTAAAAACAATTAACAAAAGATATTCTATTAACTTATTAAAACAGTGTAAAGGTTAATATAATTAAGTTTGTGTTTTAGCATACTAATAAGAAAAAACGAAAAATTAATTAAGCCACTAAATATCACAACTTTTATACTCCAAGCATATCTCTAAACCTATCATATGATTAAATTTTATACAATTATATAAGTCAATATATCATGTTAAAATACTTATAACAATAAATATTTAATTTAAACTATATATAATATCTTATATATATATGACGAAAAATATATATTATAACGATAAAATAATTATTTTATTATCTATTTTAATACCCAAATTTCATACATATATCTCTATAATATAACAATAAAATCTTAAAATACTTAGATTACACTCTTATCAATATATATAACGCTGTCCCACTTTTAATCTCCAACAATAATTGCAAAATCATAACATAAAACCATATTATCATGGTAACATTGGGATAATAATTATTATACTTATCATTCTATGATTTCACGTTAATAATCATTCATTATTTATTAGTAAATAAGTTAATATAGTTTTAATACTATCATTCTTACGCTAAATCATGCTTGTAATAATCAGTAAATCAGTAAAATATATATCATAACCACATTTTATAACCAGCTGACACCACCCAATCCCGCCGCCAAAAACATCCGCACCCTAACCCCATATCAAATTCCATCATTACATCACCATACTCTATCTCTCTCATCGTCGCTGT
>JABUQX010070418.1:5000-19357 GCA_015478945.1 Trachelipus rathkii | reverse complement strand
CTGCATCTTATCTTATGGGATGATGAAAGTGTTATTAAGCAAAATGAATTGACGTGAAATCGTGTTAAATGATTGAGATATTAGTTTAGTTAAGAATTAGTGTAATATTCTGCAGGATATCTATGAATGATATTAATTTAACTTATTGGTGAATATATAAGTTTCAATTTTTATATATGGATCGGATAGGCATATAGTTTTTGGAGCTGAGTTCAGGTAGAAGTTTTGAAGTAAGTTAATTCAAGCGTTATTATGGAGGTTATCAATGTTAATCGCGAGTGGATTGGAAGGAGTTAAGCAGTAATTTAGTACTATTATCTTATAATAATTAGGGTTAAAAGGAGATAAGGACTGATGAACTAATTTATATGTGGGAATTTAGTTTAATTTTTGGAGAGTAATATCAAAACAATTAAAGGAGAGAAATATGTTGGTATTTTTGTCTGAAAGAGTGACGTCCGAGTGGAACCTTGAAGGACTGATTTGGTAGAATTGAAGCAAGGTTGCGTTTACAGGTGTTATTGGTGAGATAAACCTTAAATTATAACATATATACGATTAATACAACTAGGTATAAACCGTAACTAAAATAATTTATGTATAAATATTATAAAATTATATGGAGTGGCTGGCTAAGAACTTATATCTACATTTGATAATATATGATAGAGAAATGAAGGGAAGAAGTATAAGAATATAATTGTATTTTAATAGTTTTATGGATTTCATTGCATAACAGGGGTATTTGATAGGGGTAATAGGTGAAGCTCTAATGGCATGATGTATTTAAGTGATATAATTTGGGAGTGTTGTGGTTTGGTACAGAGATACTCATTCTGAACTGGGAATAAATAAATTGTGGGAGGGACGATAGTGAGGCGTGTGTGTAGGAATAAATTTAAATTGTTAAGCTGTCAAAAGTGATTGGTTATTAAGATTAATAAGGTCCGGAGTGAGTGTACAGAGGAGTTTGTTCAATTATCTCCTTGGTTAAATTCAATTTGTTAATGTGAAGTGTTAGGTTTATGTAAGAGATTGTTAAATGAGTTAGTGGCTATGTTGACATTGAGTAAAATGTACGTTAGTTTAGATTATTAATTGCGAATGGCACACAAATATGGCAGGGTCAGAGTGGATGTGCGCCTCACTTAACCTTTATTATATGCCGGATTGATTATGGTTTTTGTTGTGGCGAAATTTGAAGAGTTTTGAGACAGAATTGTGATGAGATAAGCGAGAGATTTGGCAGGTATGTGTGTATAAAAGGAGGGGTTTGATAAGTAGAACATCTAAGATTAACGAAGTACAGGTCTCAACTGAGTTGCTAGAGTGAGGTGTACAAGTCCTCATGTAGTGAAGATAATTATGTTAGATGGTGAGTATACATTAAGTACTGGAAACAGTCCTTCGTCTTAATGAGATTGTTAAACTCGTGAGTTTATAGTGACTTTTGGAAGGGAACCGAAAAACTTGGAGAGTGGCTGTGCACATAAATCGTTGGTGAATAGTATAGGGACTAAAGTCTCTTTAGAGTGACTCTCAGAGGGGACATTTTACTGCGAGTCGCTTCTATTAGTTATATTTGGAATTTATGTTAAAATTTAAAACCTAACATAAATATATAATGTATAAATTATGTATAATAATCGGTCATGGACGCTTAATTGGTAGAAACTAGATGGTCTGGAATCTTAGAAAGTATAACTGTAATACTAAAGTTAATCTCGTGTTCGATCTGGAAATCTAGGCGGCACTGCACTACGGTGTGACGAGATTATTTTGACAATACTATGAGGATAATGAATTCATACTCTATCGGAGATGTATTCTGTTGGGGTACGTGGAAGAGTGGAGTTAACAGGCGCAGAGTAATAACCTAATGTAAAAGACACGATGGTTAGCTGCGAGGTCGCGGGTAATAAGGGTTTGGGGTCATGGCTTGGCTGTGGGAGAGAAAGTTTGAAATAGATTGATATCGTCGGCGGGTTTTATTTAAGCGGTTCGGCTATGATATTTATGTAGCCTTGAGTGTAGGTTAGGAAACTTCTAGATCACCAAGGGCAGATCAAGCTGGGAGATCGAAGAAAAGCTGAGAGCCTTGAGTCAGTACGCCGAAAATGTCTGGAGAGTGGACAGATAACTATGTGAGTTTGGCAGAGGCGATGATAAAAGGTAAATAAGGCAAAAATAAGCGAAGAGAATCGGAAGCCCGGGGAGTTGCTTGTGAGATGAGTGGGCGAGATAGTACGGAGGTTTTAACTAAGTTGGGCACACACAAAGACTGGGCCAAGTGAAAGATAGGTTCAACAGTTCCTTCAGAGTCACGATTCAAACACGTATATTTGCTCGAAAAAAACCTTTATGAAACCCTTTAGGACAGCTATTCACTTAAGCACTTTTTCTGAATTGCTCGCACTGAGTCCTTACTAAGTAAGTGGTACATGGGTGAGGGGGGAGGGTAAGGATTCTGAGAGCTAGCATTACTTTTTCGACTTTTGATAATCCAGTATTCTTCGCTGGGAACGTAAACTTGGAATGCGCTTTGTGTTTGTTCTGGTTTTCGGCCGAATACTCCTGCGTGCTTCGCTAACCGCACCTGAACACTTACTACCACAGTTCTTGGGAGAAAAAAAGGGTAGATGAAGGTGATATATTATATACATCAATATTTTTCTATTATTGGAGTTATTTGAAAGTTACTAAAACAAATATATATGTACTTATAGTTTTTAATCAACCAATTTACCGACTCGAATCACCATTAATCTTTCTAAGTCATATATTGTCACCTACTTTTATATATAATATTTCTCAATTATTTATACCTATATAATAAATAATAATTAATAATATAATAATAATCAATAATAATGATAATAATAATATAATAATATAATCCAGAATCATGTGAAATTGTAATTAATTATACTTGCATAGAGCCGACTAGAGGGCATAAACTTTAACTAAAGTCCAAATACGTGGCGACTTACACACTCAAAGAGTTAATTGTTTACCCATATACTATTGCAATATAGCCGATCTTTATAGTAAGGCATTTGTTATATGATCGTCTTTACTGCTAGGGTAAGAATGCAGTTAGATGCTAAATTATGCCAGGTACTTGTGCACGAACGTGAAAAAGACACCGTCTGTTACTGCACGTGCCGTTTTTTTTACCATTAAACAAAAAAGTAAATTTAAAACAAGAAATAAAGACACAGTAAGAAGTCACATGGCCTTTAATAATATTATGATAGGCAAAATATTCATGAAAAAAATTCGTGTTGTTTTGTTATATTTTTTTATAAAAAAACGAACGCGTTTTTGTTCGTTTCTATACATTCCGTTCCATTATACCAACCCTATTATGGTAACATACTATATTTTATCCATTGAACCTATTATCAAAATATTTTTTTTTTATTTAAAAGGGCGGCTCGTATTGATTTACTCATTACTGCACGCCGATATAAGGGTTACGGTACAGAGGAGGGGTCACAGGGGGAACTGACTAAATTAATTAACGAATCATTTCTCATGTATAATTAAGTCATTTATTAATAGCATGATCAATATTGTATTTTGTTTTTAATTTTATTATATGTTAAGAATGTATCAACTAATACTGGCAGATTAGCTAGTAGTCGCTTATTGCACTTTTTCAGCTAATATATGTCGATGTGATTGTGTGATTTTTCTTATATATACTGCATTTTTACTGTTTGATTTTGGGAAAGAAGAAAGAAATCTCTATTTATGTGCTATATATGATACTCAAGTTTATAATTTTCTGTCTATTTATACTTTCCTCTCATACTCATGCATCTTCATTAAATCCTATTGTATGGTTATTCTCTTCTTATATTACATAATCCTATTGCCGAGATAGTAATAAGCGTAGTAAGATTGTTATTCACAACATTAACGTAAGAGTTGAAGGTGCTTGACTATCTGTAACCGTTCTTTGATGCGATTATTATTTACCTACATATGAATAGACGCGTCCTCTAAATTTGTATACTTCCTCTCTGAACAGCACAAGATTATATATATAGAGAAATGGCTAATTCACACGTAGGCTAATGGCACAAAATAGATGTAGTTATAACACAAGTAGTTGATGAGCAATGGATGTGCAACTAATTATTACCATACCAAATAAGATGTCCCAGAAAATGAGCCTGTCATTCCGCGGATGATGAACTAAGACGGTTGTCCCGCAGAATTAGAGATCGATTTCCAGAGCATGACAAAAGGAAAAAACACAAAGTAAAGCTTATCACATGGTATGGCAGTAATTAAAGCGTTACTGTATCGTCTCAATATCCTTGATGATAACGTGTGACAGAGTCATTCGACACCTCTGGCGCCATCTCTTCTAGATTACTAGAATGGCGATTGTTCTCATCAACGTTAACAAGTCACACTGTATTAATGTATACATCTCCTTCTCTACATTTCTCACTACATAATAAGTATAAATATTTAAATATTAATTTATGAATAAACATCATCATTTAAATAATAAATAATAATTATTCTAATATTTTAAAGATTTAATAAAATTAATATTATTCGTAAAGAAAATGAGAAATTTTATAGAATCTGTTGGGAATTAATATTTTTATCATTAATAAAGAGTTTATGATGATCTACACAAAAATAAAATTTTCGAATAATATTTAGATATATACGGCATATCACAAATTCTTACTCAGAACTAGAAATACAATTATATATAGTAGTTATAATGTTAATATTATTTCTTCTTTTGGACTTCGGAGAATAAGGTTAGCACTATTTCAGGTCAAAAATATTAATTGATATAAGCTAATTCACTGCAGAAATAAAAGAACGTTAAAATTCCAATATGAATAATAAAAATTTAATATATATATATCATATATGTTAATTAATATAATTTATTATATTAGACAAAGAAACATGAAACTAAAGGTCAGAAAATTGTTATTACTAGAAATAGTAATTTTATAGTGAATTCAGAATGTTTTATAACAGTTTACAAGAGGTTTTGGTCAAACTCTACTTAATCTAACTTGAGAAGTAGCAATGATAACATAAAATAAATCTTTAGTAAATAAGAAGAGTGTATATTAAAAGATCTCTTTTAGATTTCTTATGTGGACTGAAAATATTAAATTCAAAAGTTAAAAATTATAAAATATCATTGATAACATCATTAGTAAACTTTTGTGAACTTAAAGATTTGAAAAGAAATGAGTAGTTTCAAATGTGTTCAAGACGAGCAAAGCAAATGTGAGTTTCCATTTCCAATAGAGAGTGAAGAGATTTTCTTTTCAGTAAAAAAATTCAATAAGTTATTACTACAGCGTGGTAATCCCAAATAGTCATAATGGAGATGTCATGTGAAGATATAGTAATATCCTACATTGAGTATTGACATAGTAAATAAATATTAACTTTTTCATTTTTATATTTTAAAATTAATATAGTTTCCATATTAATATATATTATATATAGTTATTAAGAATACCAAAATCATTGTTAAGATGATCAAAAAGTATATATCTATAGTACATAATAAAATATAAAAATAACTATTAATATTATAAAATATTATAATTTTTATACTATTATATTTTATTATATGTTATCTTTTAACTCCTTAAGTATTATGTGGCTCAAAAAAGTAGCCAAAAAAAAACATTTTATAATAATACTTCATAAAAATTATGCTTTTGTAATTTTAATTTATTTATAATATTGTTATGTTTCGTTAATAACATTTTGTGAATACATATACTATTATAAACCTAATAATTATAACATTAAACACAATTACTTAAATTTAATTAATATAATATAAATTATAATATAAATTGCACTTAAAATATATAGCAAAGAGGGTTATCATGATTATAGCATGAAAGAGTTATACAGGATTGGTAGGCATAGTATGACAAAATAGAAGAATAATAATTCTATCCAGGTACACACAAGAGCTCATTTAGTAGGGAACAAGAATTACTAACATAACCCACATGACATATAAAGTGATAGGCCTAAAGATAATAAATAATTAGGGTATAACTCTGGCTAGTCACGGCAGTTAGCCTTCATAAGTATATATATAACTTAACATATTATACTATAAGTCTTTGGTGAATAACTTAGACTGACTTATGAAGATTATGGATCATTTGTGCTTTCACTATTATAACTATTCATATATATAGTAATATATATAATAGTAATATTATAATATATATTATCTATATATTATATAAATAAACTATATAATAGAAATAAAGCTACAAAGACAGATAATCACAAGCGCGAGTACGTAATATCTTCGTGCATACATAATATATATATACTTAGGGGTAGAGAATCAAAGCATGTATTTCATATTTCCTAATTTTTGTAAGTATTAATGTAAGGAGAGTTCCTTGGTAATAATTTAACTGCAAATCCCTATATTCAATAGTTCTTAATAAATTTTTTTCAACTAATAAAATTTACCTTTTTTCTAGGATATTTTCGAACGTTACCTTTCTGCATTTTCTCTTTCCTATATTAAATTTTGATAGACTGAATCTTTTTACAAGATACGCTTAGATTGAATATCTATAATGAAACTATAATTATAATTATATTAATGATTTATTTATTGTTATAAAATTTAATAATAATTAAAATCATATTAAGTGATTAAAATCAGTTTTGATTTTTTTTGATAAAAATAAGACGTTTTTGTAGATCATTATAATTATATGTTTTAATAAGCTTTGGTGATCTTGGTGTAGTTCTTGTCCTAATTTTTCTATTTGTCGAATTAAGGATTATCTGACAGGGATTGCAGAATCTGGAAGAATATTTAGTGTGTTTTTTGGTCTCCGATCTCTATTTTTATCATATTTAGCGGGGGTTGTATCTTATTTTTTTTTTATTAAACATTATACTTGTCTTGCCATCCCTTTGATAAAAAATGTCGTGTTAATTGACCATTATACATATTGTTTAATATACTTTTTGTGATTTGAGAATTAGTGAAAGTGTTTCTTATAGTCGCTAGAGTTGTAGATATGTGTATTACTTCATACTTAAAAATAAATAATGAATATTAGTTTATGAATTATATTGCACATCGATAGATCAGATTATATATTTATTAATTATAATATTGTTTTGAATCATATTGCGCATCGATAATCGGCTACAAATTACTATCGATCTTAGGTATTTTATTGCCAGAGTCACGATATACTTTCAATAATAATAAATAATAAATTATTATTATTGAAAATTTATTAATTAGTACTCTAATAATAACTAAACTTTAGTAAATATTAAAATTGACAAATTGGTCAGAAAACTGTTCGTTTAATTTTCTCTTATGATAATTTGTTTTCCAGTTCGCTCATTGAAATTAGGAAATCAGTCGCAAAAGCTGCTATTTCAAATCTTAAATTTCATTAATTTGATTTTTAAATTAGTTATTTTTTATATAATTATCTATATATATATATATATATAATATATATATATATATAATTATAATATATATAATATATATAATATATATATATATATATATATATATATATATATATATAATATATATAATATAATAATATATATATATATATATATATATATATATAATTGAATTAATTATAATATAAAATTATATTTCGCAATAATTTTACTGTTTATATAAATAAATATTATTAATAAACGTATACCGACTTTGACCTCACGTTTAGGATCACAGTTTTTACCAACTCTAACCTCTCATTTAGGGTCGCAGCCCTTATCAACTTTGACCTCTCCTTTAGGGTCACAGTTATATTACTAATATCGCTTGACCTAGAGATGTCATATTACTGATACCACTATAGTGAAGTCACATTACCGATAATATTTGACCTTCTATATTGAGATCACGTCAGTTACGATTTTTTGTATTTAGTGATACATCTTGTTACTTCTCTATTGTATCTATATTCAACATCTAACTATAAACCTTAATTCTGAATGACGTCAGACAGCGTCAGTCTTCATAACTACCTAACATAATTTGAACTGAATATATGTTATTTACTTAAAAAAACATTATAACAACTTTTTTTAATTTTAACGATATTTGAATTTATTTGAATAGTGAAAGACATTTACAGATATCATCTACTTAATAAAAGTAATTTATTATAATAATTATTTTAATTTTAACGTTATTTAAATTTATTTGAATGCCATCTAATTTCATTTAAATTTATTTGAATATCATCTAATTTTGATTAATTAATTAATTCTTAAATTTTATCGTTACTGACCCTCCTTTTTGCTATTATTAAGCCTAATTCCAACCTGGTTAGGCTCCCTTTGACATTAGAATAATGCATTAGAAATTCATTGTTTATATTGACTTTAAATTTAATTAGCCAGTTATTACAGTTGATAGGAATGCGAGTTTGAACACATACAGTTTATTACTATTTACACGTTGATTCATTTGATTGAAACTTATTTCACTGAACACTAATCATCCACCTTCTCACCCCTCTTCAGTTTTTCCCATCTGAAGCCTCTCCCTATCTTCTACCTATTCAGGTACCATCGTATGATGACTAATTATCTCGTTATGACTCAATGGGTCTAGGCATTAGTGGTACAGATTTAATCATATTTCGATTATGGCTTTATAAATGAGGCATTATTGAAATGATGTGTTCTTCAAAAGAATATCAATATTTGATGTTTATATTTATAAAATTGTTTTTAAATATGGTTTCAACGTATGACCAGTTTTGAACTAGGGCGTTGATGGAAAAACTACGTAAAATTTTTTTATTTTTTTTCTTTAATAATTTAAAGGTGGAATTTTGCTACAAAATTGTATTCACTCCTACTTTTCCTAAAATAAATGTTAATATTTATTTAAGAAAAACGTTGTCATCTTTTATATACTAAATTTGTATAGAGTTTTCAAATTTTTACCGAGATCGTGAACGAAATGTAGGCACGGCCCCATCTCTTACGACTTGCTGTAACATGCAAGCATTCCTGTTGGCTTACCTCGATGTATACGAGTACCCGGTCGTGTGAGTGTTAGGCGCAATCGTGGTTAGGAATATGGTTACTGGGAACACCCTTCAGCTATCATTTTTTTTTTTTTTTTTTTTTTACAGTTATCACCAATTTTAAATTTTCGTCCATACGTCGTTTAAATAGTGCTATAGCGTTTAGTACTATAACCTTTTACTAATAATTAATTTTTTTTACCTTAGGGGCCACAACAGTTGGCACTCCCTTTTTATTATTATTAACCATTTTTTTTAAAGTGACACAGTGTCACTCTATATTCCATTGGTTCCAATCATTTTTTAGTGGCGCACCCCAAGAATAAAAAATAAATTCCATGCACCCCTATCCTTTCGCAATATATATATATATATATATATATATATATATTATATATATATATATATTATATATATATATATTGTTTATATATATATATATATATAATATATATATATATATTATATATATATATATATATATATATATATATATATATATATATATATATATATATATATATATATATATATATATATATATATATATATATATATATATATATAATATATATATTAAAAAATAAAATTTTTAATATTTTTCTTACGCTTGTCGCTCACCCCATGGTATTTCGAGACGCACCCCAGTTTGGAAACCACTGCTCTATACTACCATCACCCACAAGGGATATTTTAGAGCAAGGCTTCGCCTCTAAAATACCTGGAGGAGTTGTGCGCCCTCCCGGCTTCAGCACACAGGTCTGGATACATGTTACCTCGGCCTACCCCTTTTCCCATTCCTTTGGGAGTTTCTCTTTTCTGCACGGAAGCGGTGAGGGTTGGCAGCCTCAGCCGCTAAGGGCTATTTTACGTTAGAACTTCGCCACTAAAATACCTGGAGAAATTGTGCACCCTCCCGACTTTGGCACACCCACAAGTCTGGGTACCGGTTACCTCGGCCTCCCCTTTTCCCCATTCTTCTGGAACTTTCTTGTGTGAGCGATGACGTATTCCTTGAATTTTTTTAACCCTAACGTGGGGTCTTTTGAAATCGTTTACCCCTTTTGTGGGGTCATCAACTTTTATATCCCTTTTCGGTGATTTGAAACTTTTTTTTTACCCCTGTCGTGGTGTCTATAAACTTTTTACCCCTTTTCGTGGGGCTTTGAAACTTATTTACCCCTCCTGTGGGGTCCTTTGAAACTTTTTCACCTTGGGGACGAATATTTTATATAACAAAATAGCACAACTTTTTGTTATATATATATATATCATATATATATATATATATATATATAATTATATATTATTATATAATATATATATTATATATATATATATATATATATATATATATATAATTTATATATATATAGGCCAGCCTCCGAAAGCATCATGCATGTAACTAAAAAATTTTTAACAGCTACAGGATAATAAATTAAAACATTTTTGCATTTCAGCAAAGCAATTTCATCGATGAACTTAAAAAAAAAAATTATTTATTTCTAATATTTATTAATAACACCATTAAAATATTAGTATAATCTTTGGTCTGGCAGAGTACGCTCTCATCAAACCTTGCAGCGTTACGCTCTCATCAACCTTCCATTTCTGCAAGAGTTGCGAGGAGAGTTGCCAAATAGTTTTTTTATTCTGCTCTGGAGAAAATGGTAATTTTTCTTTTTATTTCCTTTTTAGGGGGTTGAAGCCGACGAAGGGAAAGAGGGGGACGAGTCCCCCCGTCGTCCCCCGGTAGGCCGAGAAACGAGCATGTTATTTAAAAGACCGTCAAAGATTATATATATATATATAATATATATATATAATATATATAATATATATATATATATATATATAATATATATATAATATATATATATATATATATATATATATATATATATATATATATATATATATATATATATATATAATTTATATATATATATAATATATTATTAATTATAATTATTATTGTACGGATATAATCCTTTTATTTGCAACAACATTGGATTGGGATTTTACCTCTACCTATTATCTCTTCCAATTAAATCCCTTCCTCAAAAAAGTACAGCTCTTATTCATAAAGGATTGCCTAAATAATATGATCATACCTAAAACCATGGTCCCAAATGGCATAAAATTCAATAAATTTGAACCCTTCCCAGATATTTTTAGACACTTACTGATCAATAAGATATCCAACATCAAACTTGAAATTAAAACTACCTTTGGGAAAACCTTTAAAAAATTTAAATCTTTTCAAAATTCCTGGTATATTACATATCCAAATTCACTGGAGAATTTTACTAATCTTTTAAATTTGGCTCATGCTAAGAAAGACGGAATAGTTTCACGTAAGAAGAGAGCTTTGGATATAAAATTCAACAAAATCTATTATAAAAGCATCTGGGCTTCAAACTCGTCACCGGATCAAATCATAAATATTCCAGACCATATTTTAACTAAAGATGAGAAAATTCTACTAGGATACGGTCTTTCGTTCTCTCTTCAACAATTTGACCCGCTAAAAAGATTTTTCTTAGATTTTGATAACTGGAAAAACGCTAACTCTTTACATACCTATAACTTTGATTTCCTTAAAGGTTTATTAACCTCTAACATTCTTAATACTCTTTCTCTCAAGACTTGCCCTAAAAAATTATATGCTGCTCTTTCCTCCCTTCTCAAAAAAACAACAATATAGTGAGTACCCGTTCAGATAAAGCCAACAACATAGTAATTCTCAACACTCCTGATTACATTAACAATGTATTAGATGATAACACCTATTCCACTCTTACGAGAAACCCACTATAAAAATTACTAAACTCTTTTTAACAATAAACTCAAACGAAGCCTCGTTAACTCCCCTCTTCTACATAATGAACTCAAATTCACTCTCCCCAAACTCTCTCAGTTCTATGGCATACCCAAAACGCATAAACCAAACATAGACTCTACTACTTATAAATTATCCAAATGGCTCGTTAATTCTTTAAAACCTCTCGTAGGACACATCTCTTCTTCCCACATTACCAACACCGAAGATTTTATCTCCAAAAACTAAAAACATCAACACCAACACTCACAATCTCCTTAGTTTTGGTGTAGTTTCACTATTCACTTCTGTACCTGTTCCTCTTACCATCACTCTCATAGAACGTTTTATTAATGAAAACAACATTAATCTCTCATAACCTTTCCCTCTCATCAAACAACTTATTCTTTTAACTCTTGAAGATAAGTATTTTCAGTTTAACAACACCTTTTTCAAACAAAACCATGGTCTAAGTATGGGATCTCCCCTTTCCCCTATCCTTGCTAATATCTTCATGGAACTTTTAAAATAGATAAGTGGTGATCACATATCTTTGCCATACCTGTGCTATATATTTTTTAAAACGCTTATACCCAATTCCTTATTAGAGTACAGGATAATTATTATAGCTCATAGATAAAAGCAATTTTTCGGGACAAGGAGGCACGTGTACCTGTTAACACTAACCAATTGACATCACTTACATATTTCATTAATATAAAACATCCACCAAAAAGCAAAATAATATGTACTATGAACATATGATACTAAATAAACACCTTACCCTTTTTAGACACTTTTAATTTGTTCCCCCCCCATAGCATACAATACACGGTTTATAGAAAACCTACTTCTAACCCCAGCTATATACTCTGGTTTTCTTCCCATTCTCTTAATACTAAAATCGGTACCTTATCCTCTCTATTCCCTAAAGCTTTAAGGATTTGTTCCCCCTCCTACCTACAAAACGAATTTAATTTAATCTCTTCTACATTTCGCAAACTATCCTATCCTCAATATATTATTACCAATGCTCTCCGCAAGGCAAAGAATAATTTCTATATCAACCAACCTCCACGTGATAAAACACATATTTCCTACCTCCCTTTACCTTCGTCTTCTCAAAACTTCTGCAAAATATTCCCACCCAAAACTATCCTTACCTCATCTTCAAATCTTCTTCCTTTCAAAAAAATCTTTAAACCACAAACTCATTCCAATACCATTACTTCTCAATGTGTGAACAAAATATCTTGTGCCCATTGCAATAACATTTACATTGGTGAAACCAGGGTTGTGGAGTCGGAGTCGCGGAGTCGGAGTCGGTAGTTTTGAAGAGAGTGGAGTCGGAGTCGGAGTCGGAGTCGGAGTCGGAGTCGGCAATTTTAAAAAGGGTGGAGTCGGAGTCGGAGTCGGTAATTTTCAAGAGGTCAGAGTCAGAGTTGGAGTCGGAGTCTTTAACTTTCAAAATAGTAAAGTTGAAGTCAGAAAATTTTGAGCTGACAAAGGTATGAATTGTGACTCTGTGAATGACTTCAATTGCTTCATACAAGTTCACTCGCGACTTCCACATCACAAAATGCAACTGTAAACTTCGAAGTTTTTTTAACCTGCACCTTATGTTTCAATTTGGATTATATTCTAATGAATTCAACTTCAACCTTATTACCATCTATATTTAGATGCTGAAGGAAATAAAAAAATTCCAAGGTACGAAGAGAAATTCTCTCATTGGACAATGGTATTCTACTTAGCTGCTGTTTCTATTTAATACCTATCTTACAGGGTAAGCTTAAAGAAGAATCAACAACAAAACTAAATTCTGCACTTTGCAACGTGACCATTTGTATCAAAAGATTGCAAGAAGTTCAAGAAAAAAAGAATACAACTGAGCATATTGTAAGTGATGAAACTACAACTATCCCCATTACTACCTTATCAATTCATTTTTCAGAAAGCTCAGAAGATGATTATGAAAAGCTTCTAGATATTGAAGAGTTTAGTCGAAAGCTTTCGAATGGTTCAGAAAAAAGGTCAAGGTTCTTCCTTACATCCTTGTACACAATGTTCCATTTAACTTTAAAAAATTCTCTGCTGCTCTGAAAGAACACTTAAAATATGATTATAACTTAGAAGCTTAAATTAGAAGAGGCCATCGATAAGGATCCAGACATTGTAAAAGAAGCTGCAATTGCTGTTACTGATCTTCATCCAAGCAAGGTAGCGTTGAACGGCTTTTTCTGCGTCTTAGCATATAAATCAGACCTAAGAGAAAAATGAAGGAGGACCATGGCAGATGCTATTCTATTTTTAAGAACTAATTCATTCATTGAGTAGATGACACTAGATGTAGGTTCATTATGTAGCAAGTTTATATATATATATAATATATATATATATTAATATATAATAATATATATATATATAATATATATATATTAATATATATTATATATATATATATATATATA
>JABUQX010070417.1:10000-13975 GCA_015478945.1 Trachelipus rathkii | reverse complement strand
AAAACTTTGAATTTCACTGCATGGTTCATTTACTGATATTAAAGAGTTAAAAAGTTGAAAATTAAAGTGACGACGCTTAAAAATGAGCATGTGCATGATTTGTTGTAATCATACAGTGGGGACAGTTACTAATTTTAACAGACAGTTGTCTGTTTGTCCTAGATAGGTTGTGGTTGCCAGTTCGTTCCCTTTTAAGTCATGGATGTGGCTCAGGAATGAGAGGGTGGTTTTCTGGAGTACGAGTTCCTTTAATTAATGTGGTTAAAGAATAGTAAGTAGGGGGGAGGGTGGCTTATGGTGCAATGTCTGCCGAAGACAGGTCGGGGTTTCTAGTCACCACTGGACCATAAATGATCAGATAGAATTATATGAGGTCTAGTGCGAGCAATAGGATTAGTTTTGTTGCTGAATGCAAGGTACCGAACGGGCGCAGGCAGTGAATACTGTTGGAGAAAATGCAGAAAGATGGTCAGCATTATCATAGCTGGGTTTGAGGATAATAGGAGATAGATAATGTTAGTGTGCCGACTTGTTTAGTGAAAGTGAGATTGAGGTCATCCAATAGGCACAGGTGATTAATTAATCTCTCTCAGTGTCTTTCTTTTATCAATAAAAAAAAAAAAAAAGAGTGAAGCTGCATATACTTCATGTGTGTGTTCTGTGCGATATGCGTCATTCTTCCAGTTTAGCGAGTTATAAGTTGGGAATATACGAACAAAAGGGTTAAGATTATGAATGTTTCAACTTCTTTTTCTAGGGGGAACTTTTATTAGTGTACCCTTTATTTAGCATTTTTCGATATGGATCATTTTTCTGTCAAATTTGAGATAATACCCTATAGTTTCTAGAATGATACAATGTACAGTGTTGAATATATATTATAGTAATATTATATTTATTATATATATAGTATAGTATATATATATACTATATATATTAATATATATATATTATAATATATTAAGTCAGTATATATAGTATATATATATCTATATTTATATATATATTTATATATATTATTAGTATTATATATACTATGATATATGATAAAGAACTTGCCTTCAAAATTTGTCTTAAAATAGTACTGAATAATAGTGGATAACGAATTTTTAGATATTCTTCATGGAGAGAGAGAGAGAGAGAGAGAGAGAGGAGAGAGAGAGGAGGAGAGAGAGGAGAGAAGAGAGGAGAGAGAAGAAGAAGAGAGAGGAGAGATGAGAGAGAGAGAGAGAGAAGAGAGAGAGAGGAGGAGAGAGAGAGTGAGAGATGAGAGAGAGATGAGAGGAGAAGAGAAGAGAGAGGAGGGAGAGAGATGTTTTAAAATTTCATAAGTACCCTAAATTATTGCTACTTAATTCAAAATAAAAAAGTTTTTCAACCATCCTAGCCTAAAGGATACTGAGATTTCAATTACCAAAAATACCTTTTTTGTGTTGATATATAGTTATATATATATATATATATTATATTATATATATTATATATTATATAGTTATATATATATATATTATATATAATTATATATATTCAGTAGAGGCGACGGAGTTCGCATGGAAGGGCGAACTACATCATCTACTCAAGGTTATAGTGAATAGTAAATTACTAGAGAAGTTCGCGCTCCCAATAAAGGGGATATTTTTAGTATTGATCTTTTTAAATTTTTTTTATATATTATACTATATAGTATATTATATTATATTTATATATAATTATATATATTATATATTTTAATAGTATATTATATATATATAATTATATTTATATAAATCTATATCTAAATGATATATATATATGAATATATATATATATTATAGTACTATCGTAAATCGACAGATAGCTAGTTTTATGACTTTTAGTTATAGGAAAAGTTAATAAAATAAGGATAAAGAATCATGTAATACTGTAAACATTTGTTAGAGGAAGGAACTCGAATTAAAACAACGTTTTTTTTCTGCTTTGCTTAATCTAATTCTGTTGGCATTTGTAAATTCTAAATTTCAAAACAATGTTGCATTTTTTTCCCATAAAGTCGAACTTTCTAGTTTTTAGTTTTACTTAGATAAAATCAGGAAGATACTTTTATTTTATCTATTCATGAATGCTGATTATTGTCAACATTTCTTCTTATATATTTTTTTTATATTATATAAGATATATTATATATATATATATATATTATATAGTATTATAGTATATATATATATATATATTAATAGTTATATATTATAATATATATATATTATAATATATTATTGGTTTGGAAATACTTATCATTAAGCTGCAGCAGGCTCTTCATGTACTTAATTCAGTTTAGTATGATCTTATGCAGTTGATGAAACCTCAAAGAGGGGAAGCGTCACAAAGCAGTAATCTAGTAGTAATATATTATATATGATATATATGCTAGTAGTATAATTATTATCAATATATTATATCTATATAATAGAATTAGATGATATACAGTATTATATATATATATATAAATATATAATATTATATATTATATTATAAATATATAGTTATATTTATATTATATTATATATTATATTATATAGTTTATATAATATGTATATATATATATATTATATGATATGTACATGGAACCACCAGGCGAACAAGGAGGGCGACAGCTGGGTTGATTATCCACCCATGGGTGGGCCTGGCTCTACTTTTTTGAAATACTACAGAAGAAATTTGATGGCGAAATGAAAATTCAATCAATAAGAATTAAATAAAATGATAATAAAAATTATATTTGTGAAGAATATAAAAGAATAAAATAGGTAAGAGAAAATAAAGTGTACTATTAAAGGTGGGAGATTAGATCAATAGTATGGGTTAACCTTTTAGGTTGTTATGGACCATAGAGTAAGGAAATGACGAAAGCGAATTGGGTCCAGTTGAGGACAATCATCCAGTTGGTGACAACAGATTGTGGTGTATTATGCCGGAAAATTTGCAGATGGGATATATATATATATATATATAATTTATTATTATATATATATATATTCTATATATCTAAAAAAGGTAGACATTTGGTAAAATAGATATAAGATATATATTCTATATATATATATTTAATATATATATATATATTTTATATATAATTATATATAGTATTATATTATATATGGGAAAATTGTCGGTTTCGAAATGATTTTTGCGCGGTTTGTCTGTGTCACAAAAGCCACTCGTCTTGCCTGGTCACGTGGCTGGAGGTCGGACGCGACTTAAGGCAGTCGGTTCGGAACCCAACGTGATGGACAGGAATTGAGAGATATGATATATATAATTATATTATACTAATAAATATATTATATATATAAATATTATATGTATAGATAATATATATATATATATATAATATAATTATATATATATTATATATATATATTATTATATGAATATGATAATTTAATATATAATATATATATAAATAAATATTATTTATATAATTAATATAATATATATATATATATATAATATGGTATACTATATATTAAATTTATTATATATTATTATTAGTATATAGATATATATAAGTATTAATATCTGTGTCTACTAAGCCACATTTAGTCGGCTAGACTTAAACTAAAAGGGGGTACAGTAGGACTAACTAGACGGAATTCACGGTTGGCAGGAGCAAAGAACCTGAACCGTAGGCGGCGGAGTTCAAGTTGCATGAGCAATGAAAGACTAACCTAGGATGGAGTTCACGTTGCAGAAAAGGAAACCTAAGGTAGAAATTTTTTCATATATAGTATATATTATATTAATTATATATATATAATTATATCTATTATATATATATATATATATATTATATAGTATATCTATTATATATAATATATTATTAGTATATAATATATATATATTATATGATATATTAATAATATGATATATATTATATAATATAATATATATAAGTATATATAGTTAATATATATATAATTAGATATATATATAATTATT
>JABUQX010070417.1:0-7500 GCA_015478945.1 Trachelipus rathkii | reverse complement strand
GGATATAATATATATATATATAATTATATATATTAATATATTAGTATATATATATATATATTAATATTATATTAATATATTATAGTAATATATATATATATATAATATTATATATATATATAGTATATATATTATATATATATATATATGATATATAATAGTATGTATATATTATATATATATATATACTATATTATATATATATTATAGTTATAATATTATATTAGTATATATTAGTATATTTATTATAAGGTATATATAATATATATATTATATATAGTATTATTTTATATATTTAATATATACTATTATATTTATAGTATAAAAATGATATAGTATATATAGTATATATATATATATATATTTATATATATATATATATATAGTATACTATAGTATAGGTGATATATATGTGATATAATATATATATATTTTATATATATTATATATATATATATAGTATAATATAGTATTTCTATATATATATATATTTTAGATAATATATGATACTTATATATATATATATATATATGATTATAAATTACGTATATTTATTTATATAGGTATTTTATATTCGTATAATAATAATATAAGTATATATTATTTATAGTTATGTATAATATAGGTTATAGTATCTATTATAATATATAGTATATATGAATAATGTGAACTATATATATATATATATGCTGATATATATATATATATGATACGTATTATATATTTATATATTATATATATATATATGAATATATTATGATTATATATTATATTAATAGTATATATAATATATAGTATATATATATATAGTATAATATATATATGAATATATAATATAGTATAGTATATTATATACTATATAATTATATATATTTATTATATTAGTATATTATGAATATATATATATATAGTATATAGTATGAAAATATTAATATATATATATATATCTACTATTAATTAATACTATATATATTATATATAGAATATATATATAGTATAATATATATATAGTTTAGTATATATTTATACTATATATATAATTATTTATATATATAGTGAATATATATATATTAGCTTATATATATATTATATATTAGATATATATATACTATAATATATTTAATTTATAGTTATTATTAGAGTATATATGAATATATATTAGTTATAATTATTATATATAATATAGTATATATAGATAAATATTATATATATATATATATATAATTATATATTATATTACAATATTATTATATATGATTATATATATATGAATGTAGATATATATGATATATAATATTAATAATATATATATATAATATATAATATATATATAATATATATATAAATATTATACTATAAATATAAAATAAATTAAATAATAATGTATATATTATATTAATATTATATATATTATAATATTATTATATAGGTATATATATATATATATATATATATATAATATATATATATTCTATTAATATTATAATATCTATGTTATATATTATAGATATATATACTATTAGTATAGTAACGGATTAGGCAATTAATAGGTAGTTTTATGATTTTTCAAAACTGTTTTAAGCCGATTTACCGTTCTTAAAGTATGTTATAAATGTGTGTATTATTTTCCTATTCATAATTTCTTATGTCATAATTCCTTTAATAACTTTTGTAGATAAAATCGTAACAAAACAATATAATGAATAATAAAAATATTTATCTCACTACAGCTATATCATTAAAAATTGAATAGAATATTTTAATTTCTTTATGAAGAACATTTTCCTTAATTTTTATTTATTATTTTTTTTTATTTATTTTTTATATATGAGAGTGGGAACTCGGGGAAGAAGTGGAAGTAGAATAATGGTTGCTGGGTAGGTATAGCTGTTTTAACATACCCGACTCCGACTCCCGCTTGAGCATTTTAATAGTGCACAGCTTCAATTCCATTCAAATAATTTTTTTGGCTCCAGATCAGTCTTCGTAGGTCTGGGAGAATTATCCAAAATACGTGCAAATTGTAACCTCTAATATTAAATCACTCTCCAAAAACTTCATCTTCAAGAAAGGTCAATAAAACAAAATCTTCAGGCCCTTAAGTTAAGAAAAATTAAAAGAACATCTACTACAAGATCAAGGAAAAAATTAGTGAAAGTACGAGCGACTCTGGGAAGGAAGTTAACTAAGAAAAAAAACGGCAGATTATTATTTTAACCGATCAGTCCAAAATTTTCGTTATTGATTCTAGAGTTATCTTACCATAAAAAATAAATAATCCCTTTAACCTTAAGATGTTGGATCCAAAAGCCAGTAAAATTTTTTTACTCCAAATATTTTACACACACAAACACCTACACACACACCTACACACACACACAACCAACAAATAATAATAGCACTTCACTAGAAACACTATTTACAAATACATCTTGAAAAAATAAAAACTAATTCAAAATGCCTCATGCATATCTTTAACGAAAGAACAATGAAATTTGTACAGCTGATAAAATGATACATAATTTAAACAGCAGAAGGTAATCTTAAAATTCATTTTTCAAAATATCATGCAGGTGCAAAAAATCAGTATATTTGCGCGTCACTCGAGAAGAATAGTAACAATAACGTGGCAAAAACTTTCCTAACGGTACATTCGTTCTGCTAAGTACGAAAACGAATTTTTTTTTTATTAAATATTAAAGAATGTATTACGTCACTTTACTTTTTAACTTTTAGAAATCTTCCGTTGTAATCTTTCCAACATTTAAATAATATTCAATTTCATGTAAATTAGTACTAGTTTTAGCAAATTAATATGTATAAATTATTATATACTATATATATATATCCATATTAAAAGCGATCTTTACTGATTTCATCACTTACTTGAAACTTTTTCTAAAGAACAGTTTTCCAACTGTGAATGTGCAGGACTAAGGACTTTTAATCTTCCCAAAACTTATCTACAATGCAATAAACATCCACTCAAAGATGGTCTCCTCTTTTCAAATCAACTGTCTCCAACTAACTTTTCATATAAGCGCTTGAAATAAGTCTTTCTTTCCTAGTTTACTTATTAATCTATAATACCGAAATTCTTTTCTGCTGAAAAACACTTCTTCTTCTAATCTCGTTAAACAGATGCTCTCTCCCTCCATTTTCGTTTTCAATTGCCAGTACATCTTCAGCCGATGCGCTGAGTCGCTGTAACTCATTCTCTGGCTCATCTAATCAAATGGATGTGTAATTATTTTATCTGACATTCGACAATATGGCGGAATTTTCTTCGCAGCTACCGAAAAATTCCTCCATAAAGTCTTCTAAGTTTTCCTGAGTACGTTTTAAATCGCCAAATAATTTTTGACTTTTCAAAGTCCTTGAATTCGCGACGCTCAAATTTAACCTTTTCTTAAACCCTGAATATGTTCTGACACTTGTCATTCTCCATCAATACTCCCAATGTTTTTAATCTCTTTTATCTCCGTCTTCTTATCCTCATCTTCAGCCCCAATCTTAATATCACTGACGCTCTCCTTATGTACGCAGTTCCCTAAGACGATCACGTCCTCTCCCATCTCAATTCTCTCCTTTCTCCACACCCTTCAAGAATCACATACACCTACGCACGCCACGGTATTATATCTGTCGGTTTTCCTTTCGTCCTCATATGGTTGTTGAGTGATCTCAAGTACAGCTGACCCTTCCTCCTCGTAAATTGTTTGCACTAGCGCCGCTGCACTTGCCTATCCGACCAACCGGTGCCTAATGTTCATCAAGCCTTCGATTACCTTCCTTTGAAGCCAGTCGTTCCCCGTGTATGCATTATACTTGGCCGTCATGTACTTCACTTAATCCTCACTGCGCTGCTAGGCCCTCTCCTTCTGCGAACTTCGTCCGTTCCTCGCCGCGGTACATCCACAACTTTCATGGTCTCCTGCACTCTCGCACCAAAATCTTCTATGATCAAGTCATATATTGCTTACGTCAAGACTATAGCTTCACATCGCCCCGGTAGTAGGGCTGTATCAACATCAATCAATCAACCACAGGTGGCCCCTCTAATAGTTAATTGTACCTCATTAACAATATTTGTTTCCTCTTCCCGGCTTCTGGCTTGCGACCATACTCTTTCTTGGACTACTGGACACATATTCAACAACCGATCCCTGAGCACGATCCAACCCATTCCATTCTGATACCTTCCTTACAACTGGCATCCATTGCATCTGAATGTTACTGCCATGCTATTGCTTATCACCCACCGCTCCCGACGTATCAGGTACGTTTCGCCGCACGCTAAAAGCAATCCCATTTTACTGTCAACTGTTTCATGAGGTCACGCCTTATTCAGTTCATGTCTTATGTATGGCCAATACAAAATCGATCCTTATTTCCCTGCTTAATTCACTTGTTTATTGCCGCAGCCGCCCTTTCCTTTGGTCCCTCTCCAATATTGCTGACACCTCTTATAGTTTCCTAAATATTGATCGTTATCTTTTCTAAGGGGTTGTAATTCTTATACAATCCTGGTCTTTGTCCATCTGCCGATTAAAACATGTCGATCGAATCAATTTTCCTTTCAAACTATTTCGGCTTTCACTAGCATCTTTCCACCTATGATTTATAATTTTTCACCTCAATCGATGCCCTCGTGCCCTTTTTCCGCATACAAAACACTAGGTCGGCATTATTTTTCCTTTTCCAAACTCACTCTTTGGCATTCTTTTCTCTCCTTCTTTGATGAATCTTCTTTATTAATTGTTGACCCAAGTCCTATATTAATTTGCCAGAAGATATTCTTCTGCTCTTACACCAATTCATATCAAGTTTACTTAATTTCCTATCCTCACCAAATATCGCATTCTTCTGCATTATTTAGAAGACAAAACTCGAGTTCAGCTACTATAAGTCATAATATCATAAATCTTTGTTAACTTGCCATTCCGTCATCCATACAAATTTCCAATTCTATCTATGACCTGATAGCCTTTCGCAGTTGTATGCCTTCGCACACTTCTGAATTTTATCTATACCGTCTGTTAAGTCTGTAACAATAAGCAAAGTATTAGGGCCGTTTTTAGTTCATCATAGTCCTTTATCTTCTTTAGGGGACGACTAATATGCTATTAAGCCTTCCCGTCAATAACACTAAGCTTATCCCAATTCCTCTATCCCCCCATTTTCCCCCGCGATTTAATCTGCGAATCTTTCAAACGTCCAAAGGTACAATCATCTCTCAAGTGTGCTCCAAAATGAGCTCTTTGGTACCCTCGCACTAACATCAGCTTAATTTCACAGCTCGTGTTGAATATTACTGCCACCGCATATGAATTACCATCCTTCTAACACTAGCTCATCCCTTTCTCTTTGTTTCTCTCTCCTTGCAAGCTCCCTTTTCTTCTGCTTCCCTGTCAGCTCTCTTTTGCTGCTTTAATTGCGCAGCTTCTCTATCTCTGCTGCTCCTTTAGCAGCTTTCTCTATGTCTCTCTGCTGCTTCTCTTTGATCCTTCTCTCTTCCTCTCTCTGCTTCTTATAGCAGCTTTCTCCATTTCTCCTGCTTTTAATGCACTTCTCTCTCTGCTCTGTTCGATGTAGCAGCTTCTCTTGCCTTCAGTATGGCTCCTCTCTTCCTTTAAACTCATCTGGCATCTCTTCCCCTTTAAGCCAAGTCACTGCGAGCCAATTTTGCCAGCGAATTGCTAACCAAAGGGAAGAAGGCACAAGCACAACGTCGCATATTCACTTTCCTTCAGAAAATATTCCGGACTAAGCCCCCCAATTTATTGTCACAAGATATGATTTCCGCCAATAAATAAACGTTACAATCCCAATGTAGAGAATATATCAAATGACAAACAAATATAAACTAAGTTTCTAAGTATAACTAAATATCAAAGAGCTTCAAATACAAAAGCTCAATACCACTATCTATTTTGTTCCAAATCGTTTCCAAGTCGCCTAGAAGACTTCAACAGACTATCAGTAACGATTCAAGAAAACTGATCAACAAAAATCTCGCTGAAGCTAGATATCAGATCCACTTCACAGATAGACTTCCAACAGACTCTCACTCATAATTCAGTCGATAAATTAATCACAAATTATTTCTTTTTCCCTCTTTTTCCTGATCTCGTACAATTATATTCTTCAGTAAATAAACAACAATCTTCTTTCACATTCGTAAAGTAATTCTTCCCAATGGAATGCTTTCTGATCAAGAACTCAAATCCTTTCAAATGATATCAGAAACGTTCTAAGTTTCTCTTCACACATATCAACTCCAAATAACATTCTTCTCACTACTGGATCCTAGTCTTCCACAAAAGTATATCTCAGAGTATCACTAGAAACACTCTAAATCCATCTCTTTAAATTAGATATTCCACCGCCTGTCTTCGACTCGAGAATCAATATCCTCTCCAATCCTTGCTCTTCTGCTAACTCTTCTGCCGAGTTTCAGTGAAACAATCTTCTTAAAAAGAGCAATACGAAACCATCTCTCCAAACATAGGTTTCCAAAAAACTTATAACCCTCGTTGTTGCAACATATTGACCAACTATTTATGAACTTCACTGTATCGAAATCTACGTGTGAATTACCTTTGATCATCTTTATTCCCACTGATGTTTTATCCTTAAAATTAAATTTTCTAAATTTTAAATAGAAATCTATCCTAAATAAATCTTTGATCAATTAAATAAATATTCACGAAAATAAATATTAAATCTAACGAAAAGCGAAATTTCTTAAACAATCTCATCCTTGAATATCCCAATACCCATAATATAACACACATATATATATATACTACCTACTATATAATACAATAATATACCTATAATAATCAAAAGTCCTATATATATTAATATATATATAATATAATTATATAATAATATACTATATAATATATATAATTATATAAACTATATTATAAACACCACGGCTCACGGACAGAACCTATTCAAGCAGGGTCACTCAATTAACTTCGAGCAGACTACCCAAGCCCAAGGAAAAAAACTCCTATTCTCCCCACTCACAATCGAGCCTCGACTTCGCTTGTTGGCGATCTTTACAATGTACCGGGCGCTTTTAAATATATAGCTAAATATATAACAATACTAGTATAAAGAAATAATCTTTATCATTATATATCATACCATATATATAATATAATATAATATATAATAACTTTATAAATATAATACACAACCAATATATATATATATATATATATAATATAATATATATATCATACATATATATATATTAATATAATATATATAATATTATAATACATACCCCTAGTGGCTCTGTCACACAAACATCGCATCCAAACCATATCCCTTCCAACCTCCCCCCCTCGGAGTCTTCACACCTCAACTAAGAATCCCAAGTTTCAAAAACATACGATAAGAATAAAAAACTAACCTTAAACTCAATGACTTTACCATATTATATGAGAATATTATATATATAATATTATATAAATTTATCTCTCT
>JABUQX010070415.1:22500-28533 GCA_015478945.1 Trachelipus rathkii | reverse complement strand
CGCAAAGACGATTTAAACTTTGTATATAAGTTTTTCTCTTTATTTTTTCCTTAATGGAACTGACCGAACTTTGAAATAACTATTGCGGCGGTCGAATATGCGAAAGTGAATAGCGAAGTAATTATTCGGCCGAATATTCGATAATGGGCGGTTTCAGTATTCGGATGTTACCTGCATCACTAATATATATGTGGTGGAGAGTAAGTAATGTGTTCAATGAATAAAAATTGGCTTACTTACTCCCAGCGAAGAATGAGAAAAGAAAAGAAAATTTATGAAATTATGATTTAATAACAAGGTAAGTACCTGTTGTGATAATTATGAAGACACACCACTGCGAACTGGTAAGTCGAGAAGACGTGCCTATGTCCCGTTTAGGCTGAAACAATTGCCCAACCGCTGGGTCCAATTGGAGGGACCTTGGTTATGCTGGTCGCTAATAGTGGATGTGATATTAGGATGTTTAGAGTAGGTACTTTAGGACAAAGGAGAAGAAAAGAAAAGTAAAATAAATAGGTTTATTACCCAGTGAAAATGAGGACTATATTAAGTTCTATGGTACAGACTAAAAAACTATATACTAAGTAAAAATACCCGAAACCATAGATATTTTATAAACTTATAACAAAAGTTGTGTGTAGGAAATACTGGAATTATCTCGGTATTTCATGAGGAGACTTTATGTAAAATCTCAGAATTTGAAAGTGTTAGAGAGAGATGGTCATCACAGATGAATAACCACTCTGATAGGATTTATTATTATATTCTTAAGAGTGATTGTTATAAATAGTTAAGAAACAATCACTATCTACAATCACTATTTACAATATGACATGGAAAATGGAATTCTTTATCTTTAGAATTATGATTATAATACTTATATTAATCTTATGGTAACTATTCAAATAGCTTGATTATTATGATTATAATAATTAGATTATAGGCACTATTAAACAATAGTTATTTTTCAAAAGGGTTAAGCTTGCTTAACTTATATTTTATTTAATTCTTCTTGAGGTGAGGTCACTTTTATAACAACAATGGGGTGATCATGCGTTGTAACGCTTAAGGGAGTTTATGAGAGTGGATGGAAACCATTAAAGCACAATGAGGGAGTTTATAAGAGTGAATGGGAACCATAAAACACAAGGGCAATTATTATTGCCTCACAATTAAGGTTGGTAAAATGACACCTGGTAATGTTCACATTTAAGTTTTCTTGGGAAGGCAATTTTTGCCTGGGAATAATAAGGTTCTTGAGATAAGGTGGATCTTGTATAATCTGAATATGAATATGACCCTGAAATAAGATTTGGTCTTGTCCACTCTAGACCAGGAGATTTAATCTAAAAATAAGATGGGTCTTGAGATGTCTATAATTAAGACCTAGAAGAAGATGGATCTTGTCCAATCTGCTGAATGAGCCTAAAATAAAAACCCTGTAAAGTTTTACAGGAATTAGATTTATGAATTGAATGGGAAGTTATTATATTATTTAAATTATTCTAATAGTTTATTTTATCAAGTCAAATTCTCAAAGGGAATGTTTAAAAGATAGAAAGATTCTTACCCTAACATAAATATGTCAAAGAGGGGTCTTATTTGGCTGGTGAATCTCAACAGGGGAATGGTTTCCGCAAGTAAGCTGTAAATATAAGGGAGATTGGGATATGATCTATGTTATGCTCATGATATCTCCATCTATATAAGCTCAGGTGTAATTATACTAGCTTTTTAACTAAAGAAATTAATTTACTAACCTTGTTGATTATAATCCAAAGGTATGAAAATTGAAAAAGTGTAAAAAGTATTTTACAATAATTATGATATAGGTATTATTATACCGTTTTTTAAGGTTTATAAATATAAACTGAACTGGAAAGATAGAAAGTAAAGTTTAAGATCATCCATAAACCAAAGTTGGCACAAATTTAATGTAATAAAAAGATTAGGTTCACCATCAATTTGCCAATGTACTCTGTTATTTAATGTATTAAATAATTTTCCATTGGGAAATTTTTGGCGAACAAACACTTTGCTTAAATCTAAAGAATTAGAGACTAGTGTCTACAGTCACCCCTATATTCTCCCCCACTAAGCCTAAACCCCCACCTTTATTTTCGACGGTGATAAATATAACGGAGCTTAAACCCAGTGTTATTAGGCAGAGAAAAGGGTAGTACAGCAAAGTGTTATTTGTATATACTACATGAACATAGAAATTAGATTACTTTGCTACATTTCTATGTTATTTCTACAATTATTTTAAATTCCAAGAACTACATATGTTATGGTTATGGTACTTAATATCCTGCCCAAGAACCACTAATAAATATTAGCTGCTTTTTCCAAATAGGACAGGACAGATAGTGTACAGTTGGAATAATGCGAGTTCCTCTTCTTCTTCCGCTGAAACTCAAAAACAAAAGGATTAGAATTTTTCTTATTGTGATTTCCATCAGTACATTTCATTACAATTTTTGGCGGTGTCAAATCACAAAAATTACAATAAACTTGTCTGATGAAAAGAAAATATTAGGATTAATGAATATCAAAATTACCATAAAAATTTTTATATGTCTATATTAATATAGAACATATATACCATATAGTTTTAGTCAGTGGGACATAATATACTTTTGTTTTTAGACATACTAGCTATATAACTTTTCATTGACATGGTGTAACACCTGATTTACTTTTCATGGTGTTCAATTTTGTGCTTTAGTATAATTAGTTGTAAGAATAAGAATTTAAGGAAGACGTTTCTTTGGTTTGAGGAATGTGAGTGAACGTTTCCATGTTCATGAATGGAAAACAGAATGAAAAATCTGTATTGGACTTTTTCTCCACAGGTGGACTACTTACAACTGGTGAACTTAACGTTGTTAAAGAAGGACTATATGGTTTTGGTATACCAAAGTTAGGTAAATTAGGATTAGGTACACAAGAGTTTGGTAAATACTTATTAGTTACGCAAGGGTTAGGTAAATTAGTTTTAGGTAAATCTTGGTTAGGTACATTAGTATTAGGTAAACAAGGGTTAAGTAACTTAGAATTAGAATCCTGGGATTGACGAGGAGACAACGGACTCTCGTTCCGTTTACTTGGACTTTGTTCTATTTTTTTAGGAGATTTTCTGTAATATTCAGTTTTTACTTCATTAGCATTAATAGGAGAGTGTTCATTGGAAGAACTAAGTGTAGGGGAATTAGAAAATCTTCGTGTAGTATGATTTTGAGGGTCAGACATTAAATGTGGTTTAACCCTTTCGCTGCTGATGACGTATGACATACGTCACGAGAATTGTCTATAGTATGACTGATGACGTATATGTTACGTCATAAGTCGTATTCGTTCTATATGTATTTCAGTCATGGAGTCTTTGGTTTCTTTTCTAAATTTACGTTATGCTACATTTATCTAGTGATATTTGGCAATTTTAAGAGCAGTGCGAGGTTATAAATACAGGTCTTACCTTTGATTTTAGTCAGTATGAACCAAGCGCAGAGAGCGGCGAGATGTTACAAAGCTCGGTTTCACTGAAAATTTGGCTTAGTATTCTAGATGCGGGGATGATTTTTTATAATTGTATCACCCTTATCCCCCATCCAAATAGCTTTCATCTTTACTCGAGAGCCCCTCAATCTCTTACTTTTCTTCCCTACCCCCTTACCCCCCCCCCAACCTTTGCCTCAATGTATGCAAAATTTCTTATTTCTTCCCTTTGTATATATATATATATATATATATATATATATATATATATATATATATATATATATATATATATATATATATATATATATATATATATATATATATATTATATAATATATCTATATAGGAATAGGAATATTTGAAAATTTATGCGGAAGCTGGTTGATTTTTTAGCAAATTATTACATACGGTGTATTTAACATAACTCCATATATTATATATATATATATATATAGTATAAAAAAAAAAAAGTTTATATATATAAAATATATATATATATATATATATATATATATATATATATATATATATATATATATATATATATATATCCGGTATATAATATATTATATATTATATAATATATTATATATATATATAATTATATATATATATATTATATATATATATTATATTATATATATATATATTATATATATAATATTATATATATAGTGAAACTGAAGAAGTTTACCGTCAATATCTCGGCAACTAAGATAGGTAACACGAAAATGAAAACATATATGGAATCAGTGTGTGAAATTTGTATGGGAATGAAAAAAAATTACATTTTTAAAATTTTTATATTTAAAACTAATATAGGTACAAAAAACTAATAACATATTTAGAATCAGCGTATGAATTTGATGTATGAACAAAATGGATTTTTTTTTTAACAAAAGATCTAAGGGTAAACCGAAGAGTGCAAGAGTAAGGAAGTCTCCTGCCTCCCGGGGGACGACGGGGGGGCTTCGTCCCCCTCTGTCCAGCATCCGTCGGCTCGAGCATGCTAAAAAAATTCATGCTGATTCAAATATGTTATTTGGTATAAAAAATTTTTTTTTCCTTTTAATTTTAAAACAAATTTCACACGCTTATTCCATATATGGTATTAGTTTTCTTGTACCTATAGTAGTTTCAAATATATTTGATATAAAAATAAAAATAAAAAAATTTTTTTTTTTAATTTACCTCGGATTATTCATACGCTGATTCAATATATGTTATCAGTTTTCTTGTACCTATCTTAGTTTTTGAGATATATGATGCGGGTAACTTCTTTAGTTTAGCCTTATATATCTATATATATATATATATATATATATTATATATATATATCATATATATATATAAATATATATATATATATATTATTATATATATATATATATATATATATATATATATATATATATAGCGGAAGCATTCACCATCATGGTCCGATAAATAAAAATGTGCGTATTTCTACCGTCATGAGCGGTACACACGCTGACTCAGCTGACGCGTGAAAGGGTGACTCAGCTGACGCAGTTTCATCCCAGGATGGGGACCACTACAAAAAGGACAGATAGCCTTACGCACATTCGGGGGAGAAGATGTTGGAGGTAATTTATGAGATTTACGAGATCGGCACTCAGATTTTACATGACCTGGTTTTCGACAATAGCTACAAATCCCCAAATATTTGTAGCAATTGTGTATTTGGTGACCGACCTTTTTACAAAATTCACACAGCAATGCTTTGCGCTCAACTGGATTTAGGTTGTGTGATCTTTTATGATTTTTATGATTAAAGGTTCGTTGATTTTTAAGAGAGGAAGAATTATGAACTTGAGGCTTAGAAGGATAATAAGTCTGTGTGTGATTCATATATGAGTTTTCTTTTATGTTCTGAGTAGAAGAGTTATGTGTGGAAAGAATAGGGGAAGTAAGAGATTTTGTGTAATCTGAATATAGCATATCAGCATATCCCACTATGTCTTCCCAAGGAGTACGGAAATTATTATTCTGTTCCTTCATGTGTATATATTCTCTGACACCTTGCTCTACAGTTAAGGGCAGATTATTCAAGAAAGCAGTGTGGAGAGATTCGTGCCCGCTCATGTCTAAGCCATGGTAAGCACGACTAGCCAAGCGTTCTAACCTGGTGGCAAACTCACGAATACTCTCATTTTTATGCCTACGGGCAGTGTTATATGTTTTTACATAGTAAGAGTTCATGTGTCTCTCCTCGTCCTCATACCATTGGATGAGAGTCTCTCGTACAGAAAAGTAATCTGTATCGTTTTTAGTGACTTGACGATAGAATTGGAGAAATTTACCTTGTAATTGACTGCCAAGACAATGTAACCATTGATGATATAAATTAGGGAATTGAAGCCGGCAGTAAGCTTCAAAATCCTCTAAGTATGAAATAAAATTTTTCTTCATTCCCAACTTGTATTTCCCTGGGTCAGTTACGTTAGATATCTGAGTAGATGTCTGTGATGTATTGAGTAACTGTGTCAAGTGCCCAACAGCTTTTTCTAGCAT
>JABUQX010070415.1:12500-17500 GCA_015478945.1 Trachelipus rathkii | reverse complement strand
TCCAATTCTATGGTTCAACTCCTGAAACATATCATTTCTTACTCCACTATAAACTCCTAAATAAAGTATTCAAACTGATCTGTCTATTTCAGTACTTCCCCCTCCAATTCTATATTCAATTCCTCCTGCTCCCTACTCACCATCATAACCTCCGTCTTCCCCCTATTGATTTTCATTCCCTTCTCAAATAGAACCTCGTCCCATGCCACTATAAACCTCTGCAGAGCCTCCCTTGACTCCGAGATCAACGCCAGATCATCCGCGTATCCAAAGATCTCTCCACCCACCCTTTCCTGTACAACCTTTCCACAATAGTCCATAAACGTTATGAACAATATTGGGGAAAGTACACTTCCTTGTTTTACACCTGTTGTTATTCCAAACCAACTACTATCATCCATCTGTGTTTTCACCTTGCAACAGCTGTCCACATACGTGCTTTTTATAGCTCTTATCAGTTTAGTAGGCACCTCATACTCCCTTTTCCCCAAGATCCTCCACAATATCTCCCTCGGAACACGGTCGAACGCCTTTTCTAAATCGATAAAGGCCAAATATGCTTTCCGGTTAAATTCATAAGTCTTTTCACACATCATCTTCAGTGCAAAAACCAAATCAATTGTTGATCTTCCCGGTCGAAAACCATGCTGCCATTCATCCAGTTTATGTTCGACTGTGTCCCTCAATCTTTTCTCCAATATTCTCTCGTACACCTTTGCAATATGTGGCATCAAAGCAATTCCCCTGTAATTTTTACAGTCGGTTTTATCACCTTTCTTATATATAGGACACAATACCGATTTATTCCAATCCTCCGGTGTTTTCCTTTCGTTCCAGCACTTGTTCATTACTTTTCATCCACAAAACACCCCCTTCACCAGCTCCTCTCAATATCTCCACAGGTCCGCTATCCCTCGCTGCTGCCTTACCGTTTTCATCTTCTCATCCTTGTTCCACCTCCTCTAGGTTACAATCTGCAATCTTCCAACGCCAACATGTCGTTCTTGCCATTGTTTCCTCTTCTTCTAAAAACACATTAAGTTATTCGGATATTCCAGGAGCAGCTGGTTCGCAAATATTCCTTCCACCTATCTGACGGGCTTTGTTAAGTAATGTTCCATCTTCATTTTTTATTGCATAGGTTGGTGGATCAGGGCTCTTTCTATAGTTTTTTGTAATGTTGTAGATTAGTTTCTCGTCCCCTGAAGGTCTTCCCCCAGTTCTCCTCCAATCCTTTCTCATGCTTTTCTTCTCTTGCTTCCACATATTCCTCCCTCTCCTTCCACTCTCTCGTCTTTATCCACCTTTTAAAACATTTCATTTTTCTCTTTACCGCCGTCTGAAACTTGTTCAGTCCACCAAGGAGTTTGTTTCTTTTTTCTTCCATGAATTGTTTTCACTTTCACAACATCCTCAGACACCTCCCACAGGGCGTCCCTCAATGCTCTCCAACTCTCGTCCACCTCCGCATCCATCACCACATTCCTCCTTTTACCCTCCATTTCCCTCTTAAATTTTTCTCTACATTCCGGCTCTCGTAACTTTTCCACCATGAATCTCTTCCTAACCTTACATTTATATGGTTTAACACAATCTATTCTCATCTTTCCTACAACCAAACGGTGATCCGAGTCTCCCGAGATCGACGGTATGCTCTTCACGTCTTTAAACAGTCTTTTATTATTTGTTAGCATTAAGTCAATCATTGATTTCTCCTCGTATCCTCTACCCTCTCCATTCCATCTGTACCACGTCCATTTGTGGCTATCTCTATGGTTGTAAAAAGTGTTCATCACGCTCATATCATTCTGTACACAAAAATCTATAACCCCCTCCCCTGCAGGGTTCCTTCCTCCAATACCAAAAGCCCCGATCACTCCCTCCACCCCTCGTCGGTCCTGTCCAACATATATATATATATATATATATATATATATATATATATATATATATATATAATATATTTATATATATATATATATTATATATATATATATATATATTATATATATATATATATATATATATATTTAATACAACTTATTCTTCTAGAAAATCAATTATTTTCTAAAAATTTCTTTCGAAAATATTTATTTAATTGAATTAATTAAATGTATTCCTTTTTTATAATTAAAATTATTAATTAATTGAAATTATATTTAATTTTCATCCTAAGTTTTAAGACTTTCAGTGTTTTTGACTTACATTTTTAATTTTAGCTAACCCCAGCCCCGGCCCCGGCCCCGGCTAAATTAGAGCAGCCCCGGCCCCGGCCCCGGCAAAATTCCCGCCCCGGTCGGTCCCTAGCCACAACCATGCCCCCATACAAAACCCCGCCATTCTCTCCTATTATGGGCGAAAGGCAGTTAATTCTTTACCTTCCTATTATTTTCTCTTTTTCCAAACTCTTATTTATATATATATATATATATATATATATATATATATATATATATATATATATATATATATATATATATATATATATATATATATATATTTATATTTTTATATATTAATATATATATATATATATCAATTAATATATATATGTAAATATTAATATTATAAATATATATATATATATATAAATAAGTCTTATAAACAACAAATCAGTAATATCAAAAATGTTATATTTAAATATATATATAAATATATATATATTATATATATATATATATTAGGGATGTGCCGATTAATCGGCATCGGCACCGGCCAAAACTTGCCGATTCTTTTTCAAAAGTATGCTTTATTTATAATTAATCAATAACACAATTTATTTGTATGTTTTAAGTTTAACCTGATATATTATTTTTTCAGGAAAATTTGCATTTCATAATTTCAATAAAGTTTAACTATTAAGCAATAAAGTTCATAAGCAACTGAATATATATTACACTAGTGAGGGGTTTCCACTCTCCCCTAATCGAAATTAAACACTTCTAAGAATTAAAATAAGATGTCTCATAAAGGTCAAACCAAGAGTGTAGTTTGGAAATTTTGCACGGTGAATGAAGATGACGCCACAAAAGTGACATGTAAACTGTGCAACAAAATGTTATCACGTGGTAATAAGAATGACAAGAAGTCTTTCACAACCACAAATATGTACAAACATTTGAAGTCACAACACCAGACGGAGTTACAACAAGAGGAAGAATTACAGGAAGAGGAAAAAGCTAAAAAAGCACAAAAACGTACCATGAGTGACTTTGTAACCTCAAATATCAAGAAATCCAAAGTTGAATGCCGTCCATCTACATCAAGTAGCTCACATTCTCAAATAACATTAGAGGAAACTCTTGAACTCACAAAAAAGTGGGACATAAACAGTGAGGAAGCAAAAAAAATTCATGTTGCTATTGGTGAAATGATAGCTCTTGATGTACAGCCGTTTTCAATTGTTGAAGATGTTGGTTTCAGAAGACTGATGAAGCTGCTTAAGCCCAATTATGAACTACCTTCCAGAAAATATTTCACTGCTACGATAATTCCCAATTTGCATGTCCAAGTCATGAATAAAGTACAAAGCAAGATTGATGAAGCAACCAATATGAGTTTCACTACTGACATTTGGACTAACAATGCTGATACATCATTCATCAGGTAATAATTAAAAAATATTAGTAATTTAATAATCAATTAATTACCTACTAATAATTATTGAATGATGAATGGCATTTTTAAATTAACTACGTAGTCAATACAGTTAGGCTTTAATTGACAAAAAGCCAAATATTCTGCATTGAATAGGTATGAGATGATGTTAGCATTAAAATAAAAATGTTATTTTCAAATTTAGCTAGTTGCAAGTTTCATTTTTTAGTTAAAATAACTTACTTCATACTACTGAATAATTAATTTCAGACAATTTAAATATTTGATGTTTCTCTTTTTCAGCTTGACAGCAAACTGCATTGATGAAAACTTCAATACGTCAATGGTTGTACTAAGAGTCAAGCCTTTTCCTGATTCACATACAGCTTCCAACATATGTGAAATTGTTCAAGATGTAGTGGATGAGTATAAAATCCCTCCCTATAAAGTGCACATGATTGTGCATGACAATGCAGCAAACATGGTGAAGGGCATTGCAAATACTGGCTTCAATAGTCTTAGCTGCTTTCTCCATACCTGTCAGTTGGTTGTTCTGGATGCCATATTTGAGCAGCGGATAATGAAAGACATCATTGCAAACTGTCGTCAAATTACTGGACATTTCAATCATTCACCCTCAGCATATGCAAAGCTGGAGGCGCTTCAAACCCAGCATAACTTGCCAAAACACAAGTTAATTCAAGATGTGAGCACACGTTGGAATAGCACCTACCTCATGCTTGAGAGAATATTTGAGCAGAAAACAGCCATTGCCAATTACTGTGCAGATGTTCCAAATTTGCCTGTATTTGATGCAAATAAATGGGCGCTAATTGGCAAATGCTCAAAGTTGCTGAAAATTTTCCATGAAACAACTCTCAGGTATGGTAAGTTATAATCATTAATTTTGAATATATATATATATATATATATATATATATATATATATATATATTATATATATTATATATATATATATATATATATATATATATATATATATTATATATATATATATATATATATATATATATATATATATTATAATATTATTATAATATATATATATATTATATATATATAATATATATATGGTGTCCAAAGGTGATTGGTTTAGTATTAATAGCGAGTGAGACAGGGTTGGTTATGGTCTTCTTGGGCTATTCAATTTATATAATGATTGGGTTATGAAAGAATTCGAGGTGGGGATGGCAGGAACTGGTGTTAGAATGATGGAGAATGGCGATGGTGGAGGGTACCCTACCTATTATATGCGGAATGATTTGGTTTTTGTGTGGCGATCTGAAGAGAGTTTGAGGAGATTGGTAGAGAGATTTGGCAGCGGTGTTTAAAGGAGGGGTTTGAAAAGTAAACGTAGCTAGGAGGTAAAGTTATGGTTGGGA
>JABUQX010070415.1:0-2500 GCA_015478945.1 Trachelipus rathkii | reverse complement strand
GAATTAAAGTTAGAGATAAAACAGAACCTTGAGGAACACCCATTAGTTAAACAGGAAAGGAGGAAGAATGTTGCTCATCCAAACGCAGTGCTGACTCATGGACCACTCCCCACACCAACTACAACCAAAACACAAGCGAACCAGAGAGAACCAATATTGACAAAAGAACCGTAAGACAAAGAGCAAAGGAGGAAACCCAAAGGAAGGGAGCTTATAGAGCAGTGAAGCGAGCGACGCATGCCATACTCGATCAAAAAGCCTTTGATATTATGCGAGTCGCCACCACCCAAGGAATTCCAATAGTTCCCTTAAGGCAGAAGACCTAACACTCAGTTAGATAGAGATAGTATGTCACCAGTTGACCTTTCGAGCGGCGTAAAGCCATACTGATGAGCTGAAAGAAGGGAATGAGACTCCAGAATGATCCAGGCAAATGAGAGCTTAAGAAGAGTTTCAAAATCTTTGATAGAATAACAAGTGAGAGCTATAGGACGATCAGTTCGAAGGAACAGAGCGGCTGCCCTTTTTCCGGATTGGTTGGACATATGCGGGCTTCCAGCACTTAGTAAATTTACTAGCATTAAGGCATACGAGAGTAGAGATTGAACGAGGGGAGGGGGCCAGCTCGGAAGCACACTCCCTCAAAACAGGAGGAGGAATGCCATCCGGGCCACTAGCCTTCCTGACACTCATAGATCTCAGAATTCCCATGCACCCGCATCATTGAGTAATAAACGGGAAGCAGGCATAGGAAACCTCGAGAGGCAGAAGACAGCAGGGGAGGCGAATGCGGAATCGTCCAGCGGCAGAATTAGATGAAAAAAGGAGGCGAAGAGATTAGCCTTTCAGTAGGAGAGAGAGCTTACAGAAAACCTCAGAGCGAATAAGTGGCAGGAAAGGCAGACTTATACAAAAGTATTTAGAGATGATTTTGGCAACGAGCCAGAAATTTTTTATCAGTAGGAGAGCCAAGTAGGGTGTCGCCCTTTCTTTTAGTGAAAGCGCGCTTAACCTGTCAAATAATAGCTCTGCAACGATTCCGAGGCAGAATGGAAATAGTAAGGAAAAAATAGGGAGAACGAGTTTTTCCGTGCCCGATAGCAATGTCTCTCTCCTGAATGGAGCAGAACATTCCCCATCGAACCATGGATTGTGTGCGAGAAAAAGATTTAGTTGAAGATGGAATGAAACCGCTCATACCCTCGACGATTCACGACCCCTACCTGTTCAGCGCGTGACCGAGCGTCACTTCGAGTTTCAAAGCAAGATCACTCCAAGCATAGTTTGCAAAGAACGACCGCAACGCCCCCCAACAATTAACCTGATACAAGTGCCAGAAAGTACGTTTGGGCATGGTTGGAGCTGCTGGAGAAAAGTTTTAAAAATTAAGAGCTATAAGATTGTGGTCAGCAGTTACCGATAGGACGGGAAAAATTGTGTATTTATTCCAGGAGTAGTGAGTGAAACATAAACCAAGCGTGTTCAAGAATTGGCTTTAGGACGATCTGGTATGTGTGTAGGTTCTTTAATTAACTGTTCCAGATCCGTTGAGAATACTGAATGTTTCACCTCCTCCCCTCATGCGTCAGTATGAGAGGAGCCCAACCACTCAGTGTGATGTACGTTGAAATCACCTAAATAGATGATCTCAGCATTTGGATGGGAAGAAGTAACAGTCTCATGAGAAGTAGTAAGATATTCAAAAAGAAGCGTCGAAATCTGTTCCGCTTAGGGAGCAGTAGCAGAAAACACAACGATAATGGCTAGTGTAGGACGAAGCATTAATTAAGCCACAGAACAATCGAAATTACGGAGATCAAGTTTCTCAAGATTGTTTACGGAAGTCCCGTTAATGTTTTTATAGGCACAGAACTTCACCATTTTAGTCCGAATTATAGAAAAGTACTATCAAGTTGGAGATATTAGTTTATTTGAAAAAGGAATCCCTGGCTAGCTGGGTCTTAGACAGTAATAAAATGTTAGAGGTAGAGAGTTAGCGAGGTGATATTCCACAGATTCATGGTTAGCTTTCAGGCCACGAACGTTGGCAAAGTCAATAGAGAACCCCAGCCTATGCCCACACCTACATCTTCTCTGTCCAGTTATTCAAACAGACAGCCTTCCACAAACAAACACACACAATCGACCATACACAGCCCACCCAAAAAACCCACTGAATTGGGTTTTTAATTAAAAAAAAAAACGCGCCCACACAACAAACACACACATACACACACACACACACACACAAACACAGATCACATACAAAAAAAAAAAAAAAAAAAAAAAAAAAAAAAAAAAAAAAAAAAAAAAACACAAACCTTAAAAATAAAAATTATTAAAATTTATGATTATAAAAATGGAGACAAGACCAACTAAATCAGGAATCTGATAAATATGTAAGTAACATAACAACCTTAAACGTCTAAAAATCAACCACACACGCACTCGCACAGCTTCACAAACTTACGAACGTAAATGAAACCTAAAAAATCGGATT
>JABUQX010070414.1:22500-44890 GCA_015478945.1 Trachelipus rathkii | reverse complement strand
AGCGGGTGTTGGATTCGGTCTAAATACCCGTGAATGACACTTTTACTGAGCATCGGATGACGTGCCTATCCGATCACCTGTACTCATGTTTCTCGAAAAAAATTTGGAAAAAAGGTGGGCAAAATGTCCTCGGACAGTAGTTATAAGGATCCCATATACCGTACGTGCAGCGCCTGTCCGCAGGTCTGGGAGGTCCCGTGTGATGGTGGTGTCTTGCAGCTGTTTTGGATCCGACCTTTTCAGTGGAATATCTCCACATATTGTTCTATCTGCATTTGAGGTCTAGGACAATATGCTGACTACTCCACAACGCCAAATAATTTGAACCATCTGTTCAAAAAGGGTTCCTTGTCAAGAGAGTTTCACAACCATTTGGCTTGTTGTGGTCTGCATTGTGTATTGCGATTAGGATGAAAGAGTTACTCGATGTAGGGGCGTATGCGACGAATATGGTTTCGAAGATGTCTGCGAAATACCTTACAGCGCAAGAGGTGGCTCCATCGGAAGATGTTGCAACTAAAAACTCTAAAGGCAACATCCGTAGGCCGATAAAAAAGATGCAAATCTACACACAAATAAGAATCTTATCTCCACGAAATATACTTGATCTTACTCTCAAAACGGCGAGGCACCTACACACACAGTTGATATTATAAGCGCGAAAGAGCCGCTCTACCGTCGGTCGTAGAAAAACGCCGAGTACTCGGAGAACTAAGACACAACCTGCGTAAGCTAATCTCACTCTCAATCAGTCCCAGTAGGATACAGAAAAGACACTCTCGGAAGCCTCTGTCAATATATCATATATATTTTAGGAGAACAAACATTATGCGGCACCAACGGAGTTCAACCGGACCAATAGATGTGTATCTGATCAACACAATAGCCAAGTCTGGCTCCATTCATCGATGTGACGCTTTGTGGAATGCGCGGTGGACTAATGGTACAGATCTCTCCCGCAGACAACAATGTTAATAATGTCTCAGCCTAAAAAGGCGTCAGAACGCACTGAGAGCAACTATCGTATAACACAGAAATTGTTCGCTCTTTAAACCACGATAATTTACGTCTTTGTTACCACAATTTAAAAAAATATAAACGGGTTTCCGCCAGCTTAGAGATGTGCCGGTGTGGGTGGCGCCTCGAGACGCAGACTAAATAAATGTCTGCGTTGAGGTGTCGATAGGAGTCAAATTCACTGGGTCCTTCTTAAACCACCCTTGTCGGCTGGCACGAATATCAATAATGGTCGACAAGAGATTTCCCTGGTCCTCGGCCTAAAGATATTACACGTGGAACACACCGTGCAATTCGCGAGTTGCCACCAATTCGAACCGTTCACCCAGTGTCCCGGGTCATCTACAGTGGTCCTTGCAAGCAGTGGTAGTGAGGATTATCTGCACCGCTACTAATCTTCATTGAACAGTATTGACTGCAAATGTCATTCCAACTGTGTTTTATCAGAGTCGCTTCCGTACGAAATGAATCCCTCGCTCGAATTATACCCCCGACATAGAGCACATAACCCCACAATTCCCTAGGTCCTAGTCTACCTATGTGGTTTGTTTCCACCTAACATCTTATTTGCGGTAGAATCGGCCCAAATACCGCATGCGAAATTCTCTGGGGGTGGTTACATAAGTTACACTGATGCTGTCGTCTGTGTATGTGTGGGTATTTCACATGGGTTATGCACGCCATATCAGGATTCCTACTTTGATTTGACAACTCTTTTATCCTAGTGTCTAAAACAAGAGCCGGTTCTCTCATATGAAAACAAGAAATTAAATAATGACCAGCGGAAATATTTACTTACTCAAACCATTCTTCACACAAAAATTCACACTATTATAATATATATTAGTACTTATAATAGCCTCTTACGTCGTAAGAGGATACTTCCCTACTCACAACACAGTACTGTAACTATTATATATAATATCGTTTATTTTTCTTTCCCGATAGATAATTATTTATAATAATAATTTATTTGGTTTATCATCAGTATTTTAAAATTTATGAGCTCTTCCATATCTTACCCTCGTATGCACTTCAAATTTAATATAACTCGTCACGGCGCCCAAAACCGCGCCCACCATAGGTGTCAGGGCCCCTTCCACTGGAAACATAAAAGTAAAGGTAGAATATAATGCAAGTGCAAGGTTTCGAATAGATAGCGCCCAGACTTACCACCCCCCCTTTACACCTTTTAGCGAGAACTCGTTTGCAGTCAGAAAAATCCGACCTAGAGCTTCCAGGACAGTGACAGACCCTGCACTATTGGCATACATCATCAATGTTCACAGTCGGTTCATGTCCCTTTCCCCGTACTGCGGCCACCACAATAAAAAGGCGGGAGACCGCTTTCATGATTTGAGAGTGGCCAATACCAAATTACCCTCTTCACAAACCCCTACCAATTCAAATCCTATTTACCCACCTGTTCTTCTCCGGCCCTCTGCGCTAGGAAAAGAACATTTATCTCATTCATCACCGAATCATTTCCCGCTTACTCGGGGGACTCAATCCCAACGTTTTTCCTCTCGGGTCTTCTCTCAGCTGACTCGACTTCCCAGGCACACCTCATCCACTAATACATCCATTAAACCTAACCACTCCAATCTTGTCTATTAGTACAGAGACTATTGGACCGTTCCTTTCCACCGGACCATCGACAACTAAAGACGAGCGCAACTGCGAAAGACTACGTTCCACTAAATTTGGGTTCTCATACTTACCAACCTTTTCTGGGACACACCCAAAACACAACCCCTAATAACGGTTTCGTTCTCAATATACTCGCATTTTATCAATTTTTTCACTGACCACACATATGAAACAATGCCCCCTAAGATTGCGGTACCACCATACAAATAGCTGAGAACCACATTTTGGTATTTTTAGACTTATAATGCATCTTATTTCCACGGACCCTAACTCACTACTCTATACGCTGAGTACATTAACTACAGGTGTCTGCAGACATTTTTATTCTTATCATACACGTAAGAACCCTCGCACAGGCACCCCAAGACTTAGCCCCTTTACATCACCCCAAAAATTGATTAATTGCACCAGCCACCGTCTTGCCATTCACAACTTTTCCTACTGACACTCTGCGTACATCCGTTCCTGTTTCATCTGATAAATATTAGTCGTAGGAGATAATTTAAACCTCAAGACGAGCGCTGGTTCCATCCTGCTCCACCCTTTAACATAACTTCACATACGAAGGACTCCGTTCTCGTGAAATTCAAGTCTTTAAAATCTTAACTTTTTTCCTTCATCTGAGACGTTTGACTTATTGTACCAATACACCCCTCTCGCTGTTACTGCTCACCTTCTAGGCCCCATAATCTCTTACCCTAGAATATTTTCCCTCTACAAATCTTCTTCAGGATCGGCGTCCAAAGATTTTTAGATGGCACACAAATAACAAACTGGGTTGACCTTTATTTGAGAAAAATATGTACGACTAAACCAAAAAGAGTGGCTGCCTAATTATCGACCGAATTTCATTTAAATGCACACCACCTTAAATTAATGGGGTCTTGCACATTGAAAATTTTATTTTATAGATTTAAACCATTGGTGTCCTCTTCCTAAATCAGGTACTGACACCTGTCCTTAATAAGTATCTGGGAACGCCTATGACTAATTGGTCTAAGTTACACCAAGTAATTTAATGTTTGCTTATGAGGTTAATGTTTCTATTTCAGTGACGTAAATTTTCTGAAGAAGTATCCAGATGCGACAGAAGAGACAGTCTTTGAATGGTCTATGAAGACTAAAGGAAAATTAGTTCCCAACTCAAATGCAGTTATATGTTTGACCTTCCAATTTAGAACACTTTAAATATTGTGTAATAAGAGATTCAATCACTAGTTGACCTGTTGGATAAGCCCTCATCCGATGTTCGGCATGAATCTTCATTGCTTCGTTATCAACACATTAATCTAGGTATAATATATCTCATATAATATATATATATATATACCGAAATAAGGTAAGATCTTCCTCTTTGTTTCTTTATCACACATTAATATATTTATTATAAAACATTATCTAATTTGCTTTTTATTAGGGTGGTACTATTAGTTATTTAATTATATTATTAAGTGACATAACTATTAATATTATATAATATAGAGAATATAGTATAATATATAATATTAATTAGAAGATATATATAATATATTATATTATACTAAAGTAATATAATGTCATAATAATACTAATAATATATATATAGATAAATATAATTATTAAGCACATAATTACATAATAATAAAACATAAAAGAATTTTTGTCTATAAATATTTATATTAGATAATAATTATTAATTATTATATTTATATATATATTATTATAATTTTTGCTAAAAATTGATAGTACCTCTTATTCTCTATAAATAATGTAATATATTATAAATTAATACTTGTCAATGTATATCAAATGATACAACATTCGTAGTAAATACAGTATATTATACCTTTTAAAAGAAATAACAATGTGATCTTTAAAATAGAATATATTAATTATAAAGGTAATAAGATAGTAATTATGGACATATTATTACGTTTATAATACTTATTAATATAAAACTCACAAATTACAAAGTAAAATAAGCTATACGTATACTATTAATATATATACAGGATAATGAATCCATTCTAACACAATATATAATTAACACTTACGAGGTAAACATATACTTAAGCTATAGATCGTTTTAACTCAAATTAAGAATAATTATTACCAATTAATCTAATTAATAACGTTAGATGGAACAATGATAAATATTAATATACATTACAATTATAATTAGTCAGCATTGATACTTAATATAACAAGTATTAAGTAGGATAAATTTGAATGGACCAGAAATATGTTCTATCTTACAATTTCTGTGACACCTAAGGTTGATAAAGGTACTTTAGGGGTTAATTAATTATAGAGAGGCTACAAATTTAGACCAGGAGTAGGAAGAAACCTTCGATAGAATTGTATTAACGGGAAGGGTGTTAAAATAAGTTCCTCCTCAGGTCAACGGGTGTGACTGTAAAAAAAATTAGAATTAAATCTTAGAAGGTCCCTTTAAGATAGATAAACACCATAAAGCATTAAAATGGTCTCCATATTAAATTTAAAAAAGTAGTACATGAAAGTCTTTATAGAAACATTTAAACCGGAAGAAAATTGAAAAAAAAATAACTTGTAGCGGTCACTTACAATAGAAATAAATTTTAAAACCGATACACATGCTTATAGGTTATTAACAACAAAAAAACTAAAAATGTGGGATCAAATATAAATGTTTAACAACACACTGGTAAACAATCTAGACTCTATGTTGACTTGTGTTCTTTTTCACCAGAGAAGGACAAAAAATTATTTTCAAGAAATAAATAAAACACTCTACACGAGACTACGAACACAGTTTGAAGGATGGCAATTAATGTCAGTTATCTCTCTCGCGCCAAAATATTGTGAATAAAATAGTATACCAAATGAGGTCGAGAAAAGAAAGTTGAATTTTTTTCCATATAGCGGATTATGTACCTAAAGTTTGTAATTTTAAATTTATATCAAAAGAAATACCTTATGAAAGATTCTACCAAAATAATGCCTGCATTTACATCGAGATTCACGCTGTTACTAAAAACAGTAAATAAATTTACAACCAATTTTATGATTAATTATAAAAATATTAAGTAGAACCATACAAATTGATAAATTTCAAGTATCTGTTACCTATAATAACACTTCACACACCTTTTCTCATAGCCAACGCGCAGCAGGCTTCCAGCTTGGTAACATAATTTGCAATACAAAAACTTTAAAAAAAAGTATAAAGTATGATTTATAGACTTTTTCTCTCGATTGTCTCATTGGTTTGTGATCAGTAGGTAGCACAGTTTCATATAAAAACAAAGGCAACCCTGAGCTCGAGCGTTGTACGGGCGTTGGCACCCCAGAAGTTTGGCCACTAATCTGTAATAAGTCTCGGAGGGTGAGAGATAGTATTCTATTTCAGTTATGGAGATATAAATTTGTATAGCGGAGAGAACGAGAAAAAAAAGAAAATATCAATCATTCGTGCTTGATGTAAAATGAAAATATTCAAATAGGAAGGATGTAATACCGTAAACTCGTGGAGGTAATTGAAAATAAGCATTGATTAAAAATATATTAATATTGTAGTATAACAATACTGGCATAGGTTGGTCTAAGGTGGGGGGGAGGTGTGAGAACTCTGCTTGGGTGTAGTTTGGTTGTGTGTTACACTGCGAAACCCAATATTTCAGGTTCAAATATACTCTTTGAAAGTGAATTAGCATCTTTAGAAAAGTGAAAACTGAAAACTTATCAAAAACATTTACTGATGAACATAAGGGCAAACGAGTTTTAGTCGTTATATAATTTATTAAAGAGATTATATCCCTCCAAATTTTTTTCTCTCAAAATCTCTGACAAAATCAATAATGGTTCTTTCACATCTTTGATTCACTTGTTGGAATTAATTTTTAATTTCATATTTTAGAGACTTTAGGTATTTGAAGAACTGATTATCACCTAAAGTTTTTCACTTAGTTTTCTTTATCAGTTCTACTGATATTCTGTCCTCTCCTAGCGTCTTCACACTTTATTATTTTCATTTAAATGTCTCCTCACATTCTTCTCATTTTATAAATTCCTCTTCATCGCTTACCCTCAATTATTTCGTCCTTCTCATCGTGTTCATCTTAGTTATTCTTCATATCTACATTCAATGTATGTTGAAAAGAACTTGCCCACCTTTTATTTATGTGCTTTGGTTTCACAAGCATCTCCTCTTCTCCACATCCTCTTTTAATTCCTGGACAGTGCCAATCTTCCAAAAATGAAAGAGAAATCAAACATTATTGACCCTTATAAGCTCTAGTTTTAGTTTCGGCTTTCCTTTTATATTATAAAATCATTCCTTGCATATTCAATACAACTGATGCCGCACACCGTGATCAAGTCTTTCATACTTTTTTCCTACTCGGAGCTTGAACACAATCCTTTCTGGCTTCTATTTTTCTTCTCCCAACATTTTCCTTATTTTCGTTGTCTTTTATCTTATAGCATTATTCACCTTCATTCTTTAAGGACTTCACTACTACTACTCTTAACTAATATCATAATTAAGTCGCAAATAAAAAAAAAATAATTTAAAAAACTATTTATTTTTATAATAATAATTATAATTTAAAATAAAAATAATAAAATATAATAATAATTAATTAATAATTGAAATGATAATGATAATGAAATGATTAATGATAATAGATAATGATAATGATAATAATAATAAATAATAATAATAATAATAATAATAATAATAATAATAATAATAATAATAATAATAATAATAATAAATAATAATAATAATAATAATAATAATAATAATAATAATAATAATAATGATAATGATAATGATAATGATAATGATAATGATAATAATAATAATAATAATAATAATAATAATAATAATAATAATATAACTAATATAATAATAAGAATAATATAATCTAATAATAATAATAATAATAATAATAATATAATAATAATAATAATAATAATAATAATAATGCCATAACCCTTAAGGAGTAGGACTTAGTGCCTTCTGAGGCGATGTAAGTACCTCTATTAGGCATAACCCTCGAAGAGCTATTTTGGATTAGTCCATTTCTCTGCCCTCCATAGCCCTTTGGCTCACCCCTTTTCGTGTTTTACTAATTCAAAAGGGTCTTTAGTGCACCCTCGGCCATACACTGCACTGAAGTAGATACTTCCACCCAGGGTGGTTGAGGAGTCGGGTTTTTTTTTTTTTTTTTTTTTTTTTTTTTTTTTTTTTTTTTTTTTTTGCCAGCTCTTACTTGGGCTGTACTATTTAAATACTCCAACTCCGACTATGGACCAAAATCTTATAATTTCCTGATCGGCTCTAAACCCTAATATTTAATAAATTTATAGTAAAAAATTTTTTTACTCCTTCTTTAGCTCTGACTCTACCCAATGAAAATTCTGCTTCAGCTGCACTCAAAAAAAAAATAAATAAATAAAAAGCTCCGCTCACAATCAAACCTTGCACTTTGACTTTAACTCTGACTCCGCAGCCTTGCTTTACTACCCTTCCCTTCTTTTCATATCCCACATGTTTACAATTGAACAAATTCAAATTGCTATATATTATATTATAAATATATATATATAATTATTATATAGATAATATAAATATATATATATATAATATATATTATATATATATATATAATTAAATTATATATATATATATATTATATATATATAATATATATATATAATATAAATATATTAAAATTTTATATATATATATTAAATATATATATATATATATATATATATATATATATATAATATATAATTATATATATATATATATATAATATATTTATTATATATATCTTTACATATATACAATATACAATATATATATATATATTATATATATATATATATATATATATAAACTAAAATGGCGAATAAATTTGGAGTTGGCTGTTTCCTGCAAATAGGGGGTGGTGTCGCCAAGACTTCGTCATGCCTATTCTGATGTACTGTCTTCCTTTTTCATCAAATCCAGCAACATTCACAGCGTTTATTCCAATTTAAACTTTTTCAAGCATCACCTCCCTTCCAATAAACCTCACCTTTTGTTCCTGACCGAAAGCAGTAAAGCAGTAAACAATTCTCTTTCCCTTTTACTTTATACCTCATGAATTTTCGGCCAGAGGCGGATGCTGTGTTCATGTACAGCATCCGCCACTGGCGGCAGCGCGGCAGCGCGACTCTTTGTTCTCTTGTCTCTAATTTAGAGGCTTCCAAATTTTCCGACTCTATAATAAGGCTGTCTAAATTCATCTGATTTGTTTATTTATTTCCAAATTTTGCTGACAATCATAAATTTTTAGAGTACTTAAACTGTAAAATAGAGCATATTTTCTCTGCTACTTTCTTTGAAATCATCATTTTTGATGATTTTAATATTCGCCACCACCAATGGCTATCTTCTTATCCATGATACAGTTTGGGAAGTTGTCTTCCTCTTTTCTATCCAGAATAACCTAAAATTAACAGATGATGCAACTCCCAACCAATATTTTGATCTTACCCTAACTTCTAATCCATTTTCTTATATTGTTAAACTACTTAATCATCTTCTCTGTGTACCCTGACCTATCTCTTCAAGTCTTCATCAAGACAAATATGTCAGATTTACAGCCGTAATTCTTTGAGTACCCATGGAATGATTATTGCTTCGGAGGGAGAAGACCCTCTGAGTGCGAAGAGCGCATAGAGGTAATTCCCTCTCTCGTGGAAAGGCATATTCCATTCTTTTAGAATTCCATTAAAATTAATAAACTTTAGTTTATCTCTGCTTGTTCTAGTGCTTCAAGAATTACCTTCGTCTTCAAACTATAATCTTATGCTTCTTATATCTTATATCTTATAACTTATATCTTATATCTTAAATCTTATATCCCGGAATCGTGATAAATCTCTTCTACGAAACACAAGAACTTTTTTCTCCGTATAAAATGCAATAATCTTTCTGGTTTCTCCTTACGCTGGTTCTGAAATTGTTAAAAAAAAAACTCAACACGAATCCTCTTCTTCTTACCTTCCTAATTTTTCCGATAACACTAAAGATGTCTTTCCTTTTGCTAAAGCTGAACATCTTTAAGCGATTCTGAAGTTATTCCTATTCTCCACCCATTCAACTACTTTATGCTTAACACTAACTTCTTCCATGGATGTTATTTCTACTCTTTCTGAATTTAATACTAAGAAAGCGTACGATGTTAACGATATCCTACATGTGGTTCTTAAAATTTGTGTTTCTGATCTTGCACTTTCGTCTATGCCTATCAACTTCAACCTTTCCTTACTGCTGGATGAGTAAACTTATTCATCCTGTGTGGGAGATGGATAACCCCCTCTCAAACCACTAACTATAACTCTAACTCTAAACCTTATTACTTTCCAAATATTTTAGTCTATTATTATTAATGGAAAGATTTGGAAACATCTTAAATCTTGCAATCTTATCTCGGACATCCAGAATGGCTATTTTTAATAAGGAAAACTCTTTCTGGTGATTTTATTTCCTTTTTCTCTGACTCTTGGTCCCTTTCTGCTCTTTAGCATTTCGACTAATCTTTTGCTGTGGCGAGGCGCTTCATATATCGAAAGATTTCGAAAGAGTCTGTCACAAAATTTTGATTTCGGCGCCCCGCTGGTGGTCTTCTAGCGCTCTGCTGGTAGTTTTCTAGTGCTCTGCTGTTGGTCTTCTAGCGCTCTGTTGGTGAACTTATAGCGCTCTGCTGGTGGTCTTCTAGCGCTCTGCTGGTGGTCTTCTAGCGCTCTGCTGGTGGTTTTCTAGCGCTCTGCTGGTGGTCTTCTAGCGCTCTGCTGGTGGTCTTCTAGCGCTTTGCTGATGGTCATCTAGGGCTCTGCTGGTGGTTTTCTGGCGCTCTGCTAATGGTCTTCTAGCGCTTTGCCGGTGGTCTTCTAGCGCTCTGCTGGTGGTCTTCTAGCGCTCTGTTGTGGTTTCCAGCGCTCTGCTGTGTCTTCTAGCGCTCTCTTGGTGGTCTTTCTAGCTCTCTGGTGGTCTTTCTAGGCTCTGCTTCAGGAATCTAGCGCCCCGCTGGTGGTCTTCTAGCGCTCTGCTGGTAGTTTTCTAGTGCTCTGCTGTTGGTCTTCTAGCGCTCTGTTGGTGAACTTATAACGCTCTGCTGGTGGTCTTCTGGCGCTCTGCTGATGGTCTTCTAGGGCTCTGCTGGTGGTTTTCTAGCGCTCTGCTGGTGGTCTTCTAGCGCTCTGCTGGTGGTCTTCTAGCGCTCTGCTGGTGGTTTTCTAGCGCTCTGCTGGTGGTCTTCTAGCGCTCTTGCGGATGGCTTCTAGCGCTTCTGCTGGTGGTTTCTAGAGCTTTCTGGTGGTTCATAGCGCTCTGCTCGGTTGGTCTTCATAGGCTCTGCTGGTAGTTTTCTAGTGCTCTGCTGTTGGTCTTCTAGCGCTCTGTTGGTGAACTTATAACGCTCTGCTGGTGGTCTTCTGGAACTCTGCTGGTGGTCTTCTCGGACATCCAGTATGGTTTTCGTTAGGAGAGCTCTGCTGGTGGTCTTCTAGTGCTCTGTTGGGCGATCTTCTAATGCACTGCTGGTGGTCTTCTAGCGCTCTGCTGGTGGTTTTCTAGCGCTCTGCTGGTGGTCTTCTAGCGCTCTGCTGGTGGTCTTCTAGCGCTCTGCTGGTGGTCTTCTAGCGCTCTGTTGGTGGCCTTCTAGCGCTCTGCTTGTGGTTTTCTAGCGCTCTGCTAATGGTCTTTTAGCGCTCTGCTGGTGCCCTTCTAGCACTCTGCTGGTGGTCTTCTAGCGCTTGCGAGTGATATTATAGCGCTCTGCTGGTGGTTTTCTAGCGCTCTGTTGGTGGTCTTCCAGTGCTCTGCTTGTGGTCTTATAGCGCTCTGTTTTCTAGCGCTCTGTTGGTGGTCTTCCAGTGCTCTGCTTGTGGTCTTATAGCGCTCTGTTTTCTAGCGCTCTGTTGGTGGTCTTCCAGTGCTCTGCTGGTGGTCTTATAGCGCTCTGCTGGTGGTTTTCTAGCGCTCTGTTGGTGGTCTTCCAGTGCTCTGCTGGTGGTTTGAGGTCTTTCCCTGCTCTGTTTTCTAGCGCTCTGTTGGTGGTCTTCCAGTGCTCTGCTGGTGGTCTTATAGCGCTCTGCTGGTGGTCTTCTAGCGCTCTGCTATTGGTCTTCTAGGGTTCTGCCTGGTGTCTTCTAGCGGCTCTCACTGGTGGTCTTCTAGCCCTCTACTGGTGATCTTCTAGTGCTCTGCTGTTCGTATGCAGCGCTCTGCTGGTGATCTTCTAGGCTCTGCTGGTGGTCTTATAGCGCTCTGCTGGTGGTTTTCTAGCGCTCTGCTGGTGGTCCTCTAGCGCTCTGCTTGTGGTTTTCTAGCACTCTGCTGGTGTTCTTCTAGCGCTCTGTTGTTGTTTTCTAAGCGTTCTGCTGGTGGTCTTCTAGCGCTCTGCTTGTGGTTTTCTAGCGCTCTGCTGGGTGGTCTTCTAGCGCTCTGCTGGTGGTTTTCTAGCGCTCTGCTGGTGGTCTTCTAGCGCTCTGCTTGTGGTTTCTAGCCGCTCTGGTGGTGGTCTTCTAGCGCTCTGCTTGTGGTTTTCTAGCGTTCTGCTGGTGGTCTTCTTTCCCTTCTCTCTGAATCTTGATCCTCCACTCTTCGACGTTAGGATGAATCTTTATATATATATAATATAATATGATATATATATATATTATTATAATATTATATATATATATATATATATTATATATATTATATATAATATATATCTATATAATAATATATTAAATTATATAATATTATATATATTATAATACAGTATATATATATATATACTATAATACATATAATAAATATTATATTTCTATATATATTTATTTATATATTATATATATAAAATATATTATATATATAAATATATATATATATAATATATTATATAGATATATATATTATATATATATATATATATTCGAAATCTTTCGAAAGAATTTGGCACAAAGCTTCGATTTTTTTTAAAACTTTCTTCTTTCGGTGTCTATCCTTCTCTTTGTAACATTCTCTTTGATTTTCTTTCTAGCCTTTCTATAGCAGCTGTTGTGGTTAACCATCTTCATCCTCTAAATCTAACAATAGTTGTACTCCTCAAGGTTCTCTCGTATCCCCAACTCTTTTTCTACATTTCATTATTAACCCTTCTAACACTTCATCCCCTTATCCATTTCTATGTTAATAACCCCTCTGACACTCCTTCACCTTATCCACTTCTATGCCGACGACTCCACCCTTTATTTAATCCTTTGATTTTGAAAGACAAAAGACCCCTGTCAAGAGCAGATTATAGATGCTGGGAGTGTGATCTTGGAGAATCTAACCTTAAGTCTTTCTCGAATTTCTAGTTGGGCTAAAGAAAATATGATTGTTTTCAGTTGCTCAAAAACTCAGATTTTTCACCTTCACATAAAAAAATCTTTCTGGATTTGCTATTTCCTGTAATTCCATAAGTCAAAAAATTCGACAATCTTTCCCCATTATTATTTAATTACCAACCTTTCCGAAAAAATCCACCTTCCTTTTTCATGAGCTCCTTATTGAATCGATCGTCGTCTTCTTTTTCATCTGCATTCTTTGTAAGGACTTCTGTTCTTTCTTTCATTGCGAGGAAACTTGTGTGATTCATTATCTTTGAGAAAAGTGATTGAAATATATATATATATATATATATAAATATATATATATTATACTATATATATATATATATATATAATTATAATATATATAAATATATTATATAGATCATATCTTGTCTTTAAATATAGGAAACGATACATTATAGAATATAGTATGTTGCTGGAAATTTTGCTGAAAAAGTATAAAATAGAAAAACTGGGACATAAAATCATACATTGTCTTTAACATTTTTATTTATTATTTTAAACAGTTAAGAATTAAATTTAAATAGTGTGAAGCTTTTCAAAAGAGTTTTAAACTGTTCTTTTCTATTATTTAATAATGGTTTTTTTCGTTGCAATTTTGTAAGCTTTATTTATTTATTTATTATTATTATTATTATTATTATTATTATTATTATTATTATTATTATTATTATTATTATTATTATTATTATTATTATTATTATTATTATTATAATATTATAATATTATTATTATGTATTATTATTATTATTAATATATATTATTTTAACTATAAATTTGATTTTTTTCGAATTTCTTTTATTTTTATCCTCGTTTATTTAATTATCATTAGATTATAATTTTTGGGAGTAATTTTATGTAAAAAAAATTCCTACCGCGGACCCTCGAGCGAAGCGAGAGGAGCATCCTGCGTTTAGCAGGGGATGGGGGGCGAAGGCCCCACCCCGGATCAAAATAAAATAATTATAAATATTCAAATTATCAATTTATTATTTTTAGTATATTATAATATATATATTATAATATATATATAAATATATATAATTATATATACTATATATATTATATATATATATAATATATACTATATATATTATATATATATATATAAGATATATATATTTATATATATACTATATATATATACTATATATTATAAAGAACAAGTTATAACATTTTTAAAGCTTCCAATTTTTACATTTATATCAATAACACAGCCAACACGTCGACGCTTACATAAAACTATTTTCTTAATATTCATCATTGGTTAAAAAAAACCCTTTCATAAATGCTCATTTTCTCAAATTTTTTAAAAATCTCTCGCTGGAGTAACATGCGATATAAAAACCAATATATACTATAATATATATATATATATTAATATATATATATATATATATTATATATATATATATATAAATTATATATAATATATTACACCGTATATATATATAATATATATATATATATATATATATTATATATATATATATTATATCATATAGTAATATATAATATAATTATATTATAATATAGTATATATATAATATATATAATACTATATAAATATATATATATATATAATATATATATAATATGATATTAGTATATATATATATATAGATATATATACTATATTAATATATAATATATTATATATATATATATATATATATATATATAAAATAAAATATATTATATATATATATGTATATATATATGTATAATAATATAATATAATATAGTACATATATAGATATAATATAAATATATATAGTATATATATATATATATATATATATATATATATATATATAATTATATATATATATATATATATATATATATATATATATATATATATATATATAAGCTCACATTATTTAACTGAGAATCAGTCAAATCAGCATTTAAAAATTTGGCAATTGTGTCAATTTGATCTTTCGGATTGGCTTTTAAATCTTCGTAATAACAAAAAAATAAATTTGGATGATGTCGTTTGCTCCATCCTTCTTCAAGGTGTCTCCAATAAGGGGCGTAATTCACTGTTCAAAGACAATAATATTTCTTTATTATGTTATATATATTAAATTATATTAATATATTATATTTAATTATATTACATATATTAAATTATATTAATATATTATATTTAATTATATTACATATATTAAATTATATTAATATATATTTGTTAATTATTTTGATAAAAATTAATTAATATCATATTATATTATATTAGTAATATATTATATTATGTAACTGTTGAAGGGCAATAATATTTCATAATTATATTACTTATATTAATATATTAGTTATTTCATTAATTAGGCCTATATTAATGAATATAATTAAAAATTTAATATATTATTTATATTTATGATTTATATTTTTTTATTATATTAATTATGTTTGTGAATATTAATGAATATAATTAAAAATTTAATATATTATTTATATTTATGATTTATATTTTTTTATTATATTAATTATGTTTGTTAATTATATTACATAATTACATTAATTATATTAATTATATTTGCTGCTTGCGACGATTCGATCACTAGGGGGGGAAAATCTTAACTGACTTTCTCCTATAATCAATTAAATGCGTAATTTTATACCATTTAAACTTTAAATGAATGAACAATATATTTTTTATTTGTTTTTTTAATATATAAATTTTGAACCTTGAAATTCCAAGTTAATTTTTAAACTTTAATTTTAAAGACGAAATTTTCCATTTTTATTTTTATTTGAAAGATAAAAAATTATTGTTATTTTCAAAGGAGTTATTTGAGTACAAGAAAGAAAAACTTATATATAAAACTTTATTAAAATGGATCCTCTTTCCCGATTTTCATGAGATGCTAAAAATGATCTAAAAGGATGGAAAAACGTAAAAAGAAATTCGAGAAATAACCATGAAAATGTTGTGAAGGAGCAATATAACAAATGCATGGCACACGAACTTATATAGGACCTTATAAAAATGGAATCCCTCTCCCGATTTTCATGAAACTTACATGAAATGATAAAAATGGTATAAAAAGATGAAAAAATGTAAAAAGAAATTGAAAAATGACCCTGAAAAAAGTTATGAAAACGCAATATAACAAAGGCATGGCACACGAACATTTGCCCGCAGAGGAGTTCACCCTCCAAACCTTTCTAGGGTTATTTCTAGAGGTTTATTTTACGATTTCCTTTCATTAAAAACTCGTTTCAAACATTTCCGAATGAGATACTTTAAAAAAAAAAATAAAAAAAAAAAAAAAAATTAATATAATAAAAAATATAATTATAATATAAAATTATAAATATATATATATAATATATATAATATAAATATAAATAGAGAATATAAAAAACATTTTTTTTTAATATATATATATATATATATATATATAATATATATATATATATATATATATATAATATATATATATAATAAACCGAGGTATTTTTTTTTGTACTTACAACTCTCTCTCTCTCTCTCTCTCTCTCTCTATATATATATATATATATATATATATAATGGGTTATTTTTAATAATATATATATATATATTATATATATATATATATATATATATATATATATATATATATTAACTATATATATATTATATATATATACTTACTTCTATCATTAACGATGTGATCGACAAACGTATCTAGATTTCCAGTAAATACTTGAATATTGAGTATTCTACAATGATGATGATAACTCACTGCAACATCTTTTGGATTCCTTGCAAGGTAAATCACCTGCAACAAAAGTTACTTTAAAAGAGGAATTTGATAAAAATACAAAACATTGATGATTATTAAAAAGGAAATTGGATGTATTGAAATAGGTTTTTATGCACCATTGTCCTTCTTATTGTAAACTGGGATATTGGTACAATGGTTTTTACCTTTTTGTATATTAGTAGCATGTACAGAGTTATATATATATATATATATATATATATAATAAATATATAATATATATATATATATATAATATATATATATATATAATATATATATATATATATATATATATATATATATATATATTATATATATATTATATACTATATATATAATATATATAATATATTATTATATATATATATATATATATATATATAAATAATATATAGATATAAATATATGATATATATAATATTAATATATATATATAGCATATACAGATTATATATATATTACAGGTGTATCGTTAATATTGCGAAAAAATTCAGTATGATATTCCTTGTATTTAAATATAAAATAATATGCAGAGCGTGCCAGGGCCACGGCCTCGTTTCCCAAGATACAGGTGATGAAACTTATGTTGGACATATCTGATATTCCATGGCTCGTCCCGTGCCACTCTCAACCTTTAATAATAAGCACAAAAATACCGTAGAAAGGTTACTACCTGTTATTTACTAGTTCCGTATCTCGTTTCATTTATACATATACTATTCCGTGTCGCTTCAAGTTCTGTGTTCAAGTGTTGCTCATATTTTCAAAATGAATTACACACAATATGAAAGTGGATATGCATTTGTTTTACGGTCGAGCGAGCGTAATTCATTTTAGCAGCCATGCGTCTCATGAAGAAATATACACTAATCGTGATCATCACGCATCATACTATCTTTGCAGTCTCCATCAACGTCTTAGAGAAATAGGAATTTTAAAAAAACTTACTAATGGAAACGGCGACCTCGCACTAGTATCAATTCCAGATTGTCGAAAAACAGGTTTCCAAGAACTTGAGGCAGTCCTACAACAAGTACAGAAAGAATTGCTGCAACACTACATGTAACTCATTCGACAGTTTCAGGGTAATGAAAAATCAACTTCCGTACCCTTATCACATCCAACGAGTGCAGCAACTTGTACCACAGATTTTCTAGCAAGAGTAGCTTTGTGTCAATGGAAGCAACAGAAAATTGCAGACAATCCTCACATTTAGCAGAATATTGTTCACCGATGAGGTAAATATTTCAAGAGACCCATATCGAACTTCACAACAATCACATATGGCTGATGAGAAACCCACATGCAATAGTGAAAGCCGCCATCAACACCAGTTTCATTGAATGGTATGGGTTGGAAATTGTGGCGACCATTTGATAGGTCCATTCTTTTACCAGCGAGGCTTACTTGAGACGTTTATCGCCAATTTCTTCTGAACATGAACTTGCCTAACTACTGGAGACGTCCCACTACAATTAAGATCGAAAATGTATTTCATGCACGACGACGCTCCAACTCATTTCAGTTTAGTTGCTCGTAACTATTTGAAGACTGTATATCCACGCCGTTGGATAGGTCGAGGAGGTAAGAACCTTGGCCTCCAGACCTAAATGCATTGGATTTCTTCTTGTGGGTACCTGAAACATTTGGTTTATACCAGAAACAGTGAAAGTCGCCGAAGAATTAAGGGCTCGCATAACCGCAATCTTGTGACACAATTCGACACACACACGGTATATTTGAAACGTGTCCGTCAATCAATTACGTCGCAGAATAGAAGGCCTGTATTGCCGGCTGGGGGTGCTCATTTGTTCAACATTTGTTATACGCCTTAGTGCACCATTGCTTCATACTATTTCTTTTATATATATATATTCTTCTGTGCGGTAATGTATGTATTCATATAATTAAATAAATTTGAATGAATTTTGTTAATTACTTTCCAAATTAGTTTACTGTTATTGTAAGCTTAATGTTTTAAATAGGTTTCATCACCTTGTATATTGGAAACGAGGCGTTTTCGGTGAAAATGTTTATTGACCCATCATATTATCTTTATATTTATGCCAAGGAAATCATACTGAATTTTCGCAAATTAATGATACACCCTGTATATATATATAATATATATATATCATATAATATTAATATATATATATATATTATAATATATATAATATATCATATATATATTAAATATATATATATATTATTATATATAATATATATATATATAATATAATTATTCTGTCCACTCCTTGAAAACTGCTCTGCCCGTGAGTGTTGTTAACCTATAAAAGAAAGCAGCATATTCTCTATCATTAATAAAACTTTTCAAAATTTTTAAGCTTCATGTTACAAGACTAACGAGCAATCACTTCCTCAATATTCCTTAAAAGTGATAAGAGTTTAATTGGCAATACTGGTAGTCAATTTATTATTTACTAAATAACACTCGAAACTTAATACTCTTACCTTACAAGTATCAAGAATCGAAGGTGACAATAAAGAAAAAGGCAAATGAGACTTTATTATCCTTGGATCCTCAGATAATTCTGCTAACTGTAAAAATATTCCGTTTTCTGGATCTCTATCTGGATACAAAGATCGAAACTTATCGTACACTTGATGGCCAGGTTCTAAAGGTCGTAAACCGTGATGACTCATTAAATAATCTAATCTGAAACAGATTAATATAAAAAAAATTCATATTATCCTCAGTATCTTAAAACCAAAAAAAAATTAGACATTAGAGGAGGAAAAAATACAACATTTCAGGAAAGTTAATCGTCCCTTGTGTAAAGATATTGCACGCTGTGTTATTGGGTGTTATTCGGAACAGAAAGTCACTTCAGTTCCACTCTTAAATGATGTTCGTCGACGAACGGTAGATGCTGTACGTTTGATAGTAACAAGTGAGGGATTAATTAAAAGAGGAACCATTAGGAAAATTTGCAATTCAGCTTGATAAGTCAACAGACTTAGCTGTTTATACCCAACTTCTGATGTTAGTACGATACCAAAGTGGTGGTGATTTCAAGGAGGATTTTTTTGTTCAGTCATACTGTAAAATCGACTAAAAAAGTTGAAGATATTTATTTTCCTTGAGATCTCAAAATATATTGAAACTGATGAACTTTCTTGGAGTGCTGCATGTGTTTGTATAACTTGCTGAGCACCAACAAAGCTTGACCATCGATTAGGATCCTTAAGCAAGGCGTCTTCATTGAATTCTTTATAGATATTCTCTGACATAAAACTTACTCACCTGAGTTGAAAATAGTATTTGATGATATTGTGCAGATGGTAACATGGTAAATACCGTCAAGTCCAATGTTTTAAATACACGACTGTTCCACATACTATGTCAAGAGTTTGAATTTGATGAAGAAGAGTAACTCCCTCATTTCGAGATTCGGTAACTGTCACAGGGGAACATGGTATCAAGACTGGGGACACTAAAGGAGTAGCTCCTGGAATTCTTCAACATTAACAATAAGAAAAAATCGTTTAAGCTTGCCATGGACAAACTATGGGAATTCACCATAAAGCTGGAAATGATGGAAAGGTCAAAGATGGAAATTTTAGTATGTTTGATGAGGCAGTTAATAAAAGTAAAGACAGTGGAAAACAAGAGTTAGTGCAATTTATGCCAACACATCTGGCTTCTCAGCGAGCGGAGTTGCACTCTTACTTTCCCCGAACTAATTGGATTGGAATAAAATTGATCAGAAACCCACTCATTGTTAACGTTCACCTTTTTCCACATGCCATGCAAGAAGAATTCCTTGAGTTGGTGAACGACTCAATTGCAAAAAGACACATTTGAATAACTTTCCTTGACCAAGTTCAAGTCAAAAATGAGTGAGCTTGCCCTGTTGTAGTTGATGCTGCTCAAAACTCTTTATTTATGTCTGCTAGTACTTATCTGTGTGGGGAAGGATTTTCAGCACCCTTGAACATAAGAACTAACAAACGAGCACGACTTAAAGTTAAAAATAATCTTAGTGTATCTTTCTAATACTGCTCCTAGAGTTGAAAAAAATGTTTGAGCGAAGCAAGCACAATCTTCATACTGAAGTTTAATACTAGTTGGTAAAAAAAAAGTAAACCATGTTTAACTTTAAGCATGTGTAGAATTATTACACTTTTCTTATTATGTTAATGTTTAAAATTTAAAGCTAAATAATGTCATTACAATTTGAGCTATTTAATGTACATTACAGTGCCATTGTATATTTAATTTTATAGGGATACTGGACGATGGTCTGATAGCTTGGGGTGGGCGGGGGTTACTTAACGGTGGGTGGGGGTTACTTAACGGTAAAAGTTTGAGAACCCCTGGCCTAAATTTATGTCACATACTCCCTCCATTGAGGAAAACTCGTGTAACATATCTTTCCACAAAGTCCTTGTCCAGTTTCTGACATCAGACTTAACCGATATGCTCATTCTTTCATTTTCTCTCCTGGTAAAGTATTTCACGTTCTTCTTTCGTCTATTTTACTACTTTCTCTGACTAACTTTTCAAACTCTGTAAATTCAGGTCACGTCGAGACAATTTAGGACCGAATACTAGTTTCCACTACAGGTTATATATACTATTACTATATATATATATATATATATATATATATATATATATATATATATATAATATATATATATATATATTAATATTATATAATATACGTTATAATATAATATATATATTTTTCATATATATAGATATACTATATATATATAAAAAGATATATATCTTATATATTATATATATATATATATATATATATATATATATATCATATTAAAATTTATATATATTTTTAATAGAAATTTCTTTATATATATAATTGTAAATAAATATATATATATATATATATATTATATATATATTATATATAGATATATATATATATTATATATATATATATATATATATATATATATATATATATATATATATATATATATATATATATATATATATATAAATAGTATATATATATATAATATATAGCAATATATATAAAATAATATATATATAAATATATATAGTATTATATATATATATATATGGCTACTCAGTAGGATCTTTCACCAAAATGGTATTTTTATTAAAATTTTCTATTTTTTTCCACTTTAGAAGGTATTTTTTTTTAGTAACCAATAAGCATAAAGTTGGCTCCAGTCAGCATAAATTACATATTTATATAAAATTTAAAATATAAAATAAATTAAAAGTTTTTCAAAAATTATGAAAATTTTGCAAAAGTTTTAAATAAATAATACAATATTTCAGTTGAATTATATTTATTTTATATGATTAACTTTAGAATACGGTAAGTTGTGTGTGTGTGAAGTCTATATGTAGATTTCATTTTTTGGAAAGGGTCTAAACCTTAGTGTAATTTTCGAATGTTCGTCAAGTTCAGCGCATCCCAACCTTTTTCCTTTCCCGTACCCCTTGATTAGGCTTATCATGTATTAGTACCCCCACTCACCCACCCACCTATCCCTTCATGAAAAAATTGTTTTTGTTAGATAGTAATGTCACATGGTAA
>JABUQX010070414.1:5000-7500 GCA_015478945.1 Trachelipus rathkii | reverse complement strand
ACATATCTATCAAAGACATGTATCATATCATTGCGATTTTGTTTCTCTTCGTCCTTTCAATAATATCCAATATTATTATATTATATTATATATATATATGATATATATATATATGATATATTATATATATATATATATATATATATTAATATAATAATATATATATATATATATTATAATATTATACTTATATATATATATATATATATATATTATATATATATTATAATTGTGATAGACCCTCTTGAAAAAGGTAAAAATCAATAAAAATTTTACAAATCTGTGTTTACACACAATATCTCACAAATGCGATGTGATATGCAAAACCGATTACATTTTTGGAATCAGGCACATCAATAATAAATTGCGAAACCCCGTCCAAGAAAATTTCATGTTTACCAGTGTAATATACAAAGTAATAAAAAAAGTAAATAACTATTTCTTACCTTTAGCAAACCATTCACATATTAAAATAATTAAATGAAAATTGAAAAGTTTCCGTAGTTAAAGATATTAAACTAAACTTCATTTGAATAAGCCTCTAAGGTTAAAAAGACAGAACATTAGCAGTTCTCCATTTTCAGGGGGATAACCTATTTCTTGTTGCTTCATAAATATTTCCTCCCGTTCTAAATATTCTTTCACCTTCGACTGATGACGGTGGAGCTGAAAGGTATTTTATTGCCTAGTTTTTTCAAATTCAAAAAACTATTTTCTAGTGTTTTTCCACCAATTGAAAGGAATATCATTGGTCTTCACTGGTCAAATGGGCAAACTTATATGTTTTGTTTATTTCCTTTTGATGTAATTCGTATGTAGCCTTTACTTTTATGTACATAATCACATCGTCAGAAGAATGGGACTTTCTTTTTTCACTCCCACTTTCTTTTCTGTATTACGATTTTGATGCCACAATTTTTTTAAAAACAATCCATTAAAGAAGTGGAAAATGGAAGCTTCAGTTCACTTTCCCAAGTACGTGATCCATTCGTCCCAGCCAGAAGAGTCGGAGTAAATTTTCATGCATATTCTTTTTCCATGCCTCAACGACCAAATTTTTTACTGATTCATCTGAAAATTAGACTTGAATCGCAGATCTACAGAAAGTAGCTACACACAAAGATTTATCAACATAGAAACTTAGAAAGTCTTTTTTTTTACTGATTTCTTAAGCTCTTCAACGAGTGTAATTATTCCACTGGAAGCTTTTTTGCTTTAATTTGCCTTATTTAACAATAGATTTATTGCTAAAATGGGAAAGGGATCACTTGGGCGACTGTTACTCCACCACTTTTAATGCTTGTTTTAGTGATGTTGTCAAAAGGCTCAAGTAATGGAATAATTTTGCCACTGAAAATTAGTCAACAATTTTCTGATTGCATTCAGCAGCGTAAATGGATGGGAACTTTTTGCTCAAACAATCTTTTTTAAGCATATCATAAGTTTCTGTTCCAGCGTGTAGAAACGTCTTGAATTAATTTATGCTGTTTGACATTCAGCTGCATCTGTAAAGTTTTAAGCTTTTCAGCTGCCGTTGCTGAATGGTGGAAAATGAGAGGATATGCTTCCTCAAAAATAAAAAATCTTTAACAGACTTCTCACATAATATTGAATCGTGAATGCCATAGTTGCAACATGGGAATAAAACATGAAATTGATAGCAACCCACTCTCCCCTTAATACCAGCTACCATGTTTTGGTCCTTATCCCTGTATCACTATGAATTCTATATTTAGAATATTGAAAAATGTCAAGGCCCTTATAGGACTCTTTGACAAATGACAAAGGATTTCGCCATACTGGCTTCAAAAACAAAATTTTTTTGGCTATAATTTTTATTTTTTTGGAAATAAGTTTCTAAAATTTCAATTTTAAAAGTGAAATACTTTCCCTTTATGCTGACGTGTGTATTTATTTGTTTATAAAGCTCAATTATTTGGGCCCGAATAGTTTCCGGCAAAAAAGCCGAATCCGAATATTCGGTATTTGGCCGAATAGGCCGAATACCGAATACTTACCAAGGTTCCGGCACATCCCTAATATATAATATATATATATATATATATATATATATATAATAATATATATATATATATATATCTCGTTAAATTTTTTATATATATATATATATTATCTATATAATATAATATATATATATATATATAATCTTCCAATATGTGATCTATGAAACTTGTAACCGTATGTTACTTTCGTTAATTACTTTGTTGTTTGCCAACTGGAATGTTAACTACTAACTGGTTTGCTAGTTTAAACTGGTTGGTTAGTTGCCAACTGGTAGATCACATATTGGAATGAAAACAACTCAGTAGATCACATATTGAAAGAGCATCGAAATACCTTTTTGCAATGCACGTTGTGAGTGAGATAGATGCTATAAAGTCCTTGGAAATCCAAATGTGACTGTATAGAGACCAAATTCATAATTTTTTAATAGATATCGATGTTATGACCTCTTTAATATTGGTAAGTATGTATCTAT
>JABUQX010070412.1:37500-39354 GCA_015478945.1 Trachelipus rathkii | reverse complement strand
CACTAGAAGGGTTAGAAAGGGGGTGGGGGGATACTAACTCATAGAAGGAACCAACCTAGCACATTCTAATATACACCAAACGAATCCTCATATCTTATAACATAGGAATAGACACCATTATTAGCCGTGTTCTATGACGTAGGATATGTCATGCTAGAAAAGGCTAGAAAAGGGGGTAGGGTAATAACTCGTAGAAGGAACCAACCTAGCACATTCTAATATACACCAATCGACTCCCCGTACCTTATAACCTAGGAGTAGACACCATTATTAGCCGTGTTCTATGACGTAGGATATGTCAGGCTAGAAAAGGCTAGAAAAGGGGGGTGGGGTAATAACTCATAGAAGGAAGCATCCTAGCACCTTCTAATATACACTAATCGACTCCCCGTACCCAATAACCTAGGGGTAGGCACTAATACCGGGTGTATTCTAGAATATAGGTCGGAACGTGCTAGAAGCTAGAATATATATAGCCTATAGCATATAGAATATAGAATATAGAATATAGAATATAGAATATAGAATATAGAATATAGAAACACGTGACCTTTTCTCGTTCGGCGGTACCCTTTCGAAGTGACGAGAAAACACGGGCCACTTTTTGACGCTTTGCGGTTTGCGGGTTAGATAAGAAGGTTCCAAATCTCACTGTTACTACTTATACTAATCATATATATATAATAATATATTTATTTAATATAATATATATATAAACAAATATTATCTATCTATCTATATATATATACAATATATATATATATATATTATATATATATATATATATATATATCTATTATATATATATTATATATTTATTAGATATATATATATATTATATATATATATATATATATATTTCTTTCTATCCCCAGATTGGGGTGAGTTGCGTAGTAGCATACACCGGAACAGAAAAGTAGTAGAAGAACATGACGCAGGTCGAAAAGAAAACCCCTTTATCGTTCCCTTTATACCCCTAAGTGAGAACTCTTTTCAGTTAGAAAAATTAACACTAGTGGTATCCAAGACTGGGACAGACTCTCACTGTGGTATCTCGTCAGTCGTGGGGTTTCATACCCATGAGCAAAGCTACAACCATCACCCCCCTCACAAAAACAACTCCATTCCACTCCTGTTTCATCGTTTTTTTTGGCCTCTGCTAAACTCATATCCCTCTCCATCAGGCATTCCTTTACAGACTCAATCCACTTTTATTCGGTCCCCCAACCGATTGATTCCCCCAGCACACTCACCCCTATACATCCGCTTAACCACACCAACTATTATCCCATCCTTTCCTATGAACCAAACATCTTAATTTACACTCCGTTTATTCTCTCATCGTTTTTCTTCAACCAACTTCCTACATGGTTTCATCTTACATTTTATCATTTTCTTCTCACACCTAACATGCCCTAAGAATTGACCATCTGAACACTTCTGTACATTAGATTTATACTTCTTATGGCATATATAGTTTCACTTTCTATACATTACACAGTAACAACATACCATCATGAAAAACCCTAAACGCACTCAAGATTAGTCTTTCACACACAGCAAGATTTAAATTCGCACCAAAACCTTCTACCATTCACAATTTCCTACTACAACCCTGCATCATCCGTTTCCTTTTCATCCAACATTATAATAAATATTTAAAATTCAATTATTGGTAACTGTGGCCATAATCCATACAAGACTTCACACCGCGGCCTCTCCTCACTCACTACCATACCCCTACCTCTTATCTACGTTTACTTTCAAATCCCTCGTTTACACCACCCCTCTACGAATCTTCTCAAACTCTCTTCAAATTCACCACCAAAAAAACACAAATCATCTCCTACACAA
>JABUQX010070412.1:20000-30000 GCA_015478945.1 Trachelipus rathkii | reverse complement strand
TGAATATACATACACATACATGAATAAACTAGAAATTACAATTGCATCTCGTATCCAAATGAAACATAATGCGTTTTTCTTTATTAAATTAATAATAAATTAATAATAAAAAATAAATTAATAATAATAAATTATTAAATTCCGATTTTACAGAACCTTCTTCAATAAATCCTTAATAAATTATTGTTTTTAAAATATATTATGAAACATAAGTCAATAAAATATATATAATAAAAAGAAATGATAAAACTTCTTCCTCTATCAGAATTAACCCTGACCCCCCCCTCCCTCAACAGAAAAAAACCCACGATACGGTGTTTAAGAATAATGATTCGGTGGGTTCCCTATTAATTGACGAAGGAGATTAGGATCGGCAGGAGGTCCGGTTTATGTGACAAAAAAAGCGATGGATCCCATTCGGAATTTATTGACTGGGAAAATGGACAAAAAAGAATGGGAATATAATGGGACAAATTTATGAGCTGACCGAACCCCATCAAGTATACCTTTAATAAGAAACAGTTTAGGTTTAAGAAAAAAAGGAAAACAAAACAAAAGAAAATCGCGGGTGAGAACAAAATGACAAGGTTTTGAACACATAAAAATATATACAATGAGAAGAGAGAGAAAGAGAGAGAAGAGAGAATAAAGAGAGAGGAAAGGGAGAGAGAGAGGAGAGATGAGAGAAGAGAGAGAGAGAAGAAGGAAGAGAGAGAATATATGCAGTATATATATACATATATATATATAATATTAATATATATTATATTAATATATAATATATATTTAATAATATAAATACTCTATTATATACTATAATATAGGGTGAAAAAAGCTGCTTTTAATAAGAAAAACCAATGATTTGAAAAAATCAAAGTATTTATTTTTATTTTTTCTTTTTCTTTTTTTGTTTTGTTTATTACTGAAAATTAATATAAAAATTTATTGTTTATTTATATTTAATATTTAATATTTATGTATTACGAAAGATTTTCAGGAGTATTTTATCTATCTATTCAATTATAGCAACAATTTAATTATTAAAATTTGAAATTTTGCAACTTTCTAAAATCGGCATATTAAGGAATATTTTAATTATATAATTAATATATTATAAATATATTATATATTATATATATAGATATATATATGATTATATAATATATATATATTATATATATATATATATAATATTCTATAAATTATATTATATATATACTATATATATATATATACTATATATATACTAATATATATATATACGATTTATATATATATATATATATTATTATTATATATTACTATATAATATACTATATGTATCATATATATTATAAGATTATATATATATGCATTTTGTAATTTTCCATTCTATGAAATATAAACTTTTTAGTTAAGAAATTAATCTTTCGCTTAAATTTTCACATACGTGCTTTTATACATTTCATTCCGAAATGACAAAAAATCAAATCTTCGATACCTTTTTTTTCATAGAAATAAAAGAAAATTTTTCTGGTTCTTCTACCTCACACTCTTTCCGACATTTTGCTGTGTATTAAAATTGAATCAAATTGCTTTTATAGTGAGTGCATCGTTTGAACCTCTGTGGTGTACATGCTAGTGAATGTTGCTCAGATTTTTCTCACTAATTCCACTCTTCACGATTTCAGAGCTATTCCTAATCTCCTATTCGCCCTACTCATTAAATATTACTTCTATATTCTCTGGGAAAAGCTGGAAAGTCAGGTATCTGTGAGGGAATTCCTTCCAGTGTTCTTAGAGATAGTGATTCTGAGTTGACTTATTCTTTCAATTTTCCTTAAGTCACCTATCAATTCCGAACTTTCCATTCTGCTAAGTGAATTCATCCATTCTTGCGAAGAAAGGACCGATCAGACAAACTATCGTCCTATCTGTTCTTTCTAACGTTTATTAATCTATGCTTAACAGCAAGCCTTTTAAGCAACTTAAATCTTATCTTATCTTTGATTGTCAGATTTGATCTTTAAATTTGAAATTACATTTAATCTCTCCACTTATATTGAATTATATCTCTCTCCATCCGCATTTCATGAATATTTATGTGTGACTAGATATTAATCGAAAGCTTTCCGATAAATCTGTCCAAGCTTTAGTTTCATACTTGCCAGGTAGTGGATTGATCTTTCACGATATGTATCCTTCTCAAATCTGTTCAGTCGTCTATGTGTTCTGTGATAATCACCACTTATCTTTTAAATCTATATCAATAGTGGTTCTCCTCAGGATTCTGTCTATTACCCAATTTTTATTTTGCATCAATTATCTATCACTCCCTCTACTCTTAGCTACTTAACTCATTTCATATATCCTTAAACTTGAAAAACTGCAGTTAACAAAAATATATGATCTGGAGGTTGTCTTGAGTAAGTAGACTCTATCTTTCTCATACTATACATTGTTAAGAAAAATGCTGTTTTCATGCCTCAAATTATTTTTTTTAACTATCTTTATTATATTTAAACACAATATATAGCATTAATTACTTAATAAAAAAAAAAGAAACACCAATAAACCTTCTTCTATTAATTTGACACTCCTGCTCCTCCTCCTTCTCATCCTCCTCCTTCTCTAAAAGAACTCTTCTCTCCTCTCCTCTCCTTATTACTTCCTTTCTCCTCCTCAATCATTTAAGATTCTAGAAATTTCTTCTATCGATACCTTGTCTTGAAATCTTAATAAAATGTTCCTTTTAACTTCTAGGAAATATGGATTCTGGGATAATATTTGTGTTCTTTCAAGAATGTTCTCACTACCCCAGTTCTTACTACTAAGCATTGTTCGTTCTGTATAGATTATGAATCACATATCTGTTGTTCACACATGCTGTCTCAGCGTATACAAGTTGTCAAAATGTCGCTTTAACTTCAGTCTACTACATTAACCCTCAATCTTTCTACCGTTATCCGAGCAGTTGCCACTCTGTTATGCATATCCAATTCAAACTCATATTCTCTTTATAATTCCTCTTACTTCTCCTTTAAGGATAGACTGACTAGATCAACACTTTATCTTTCTCCAATTCAATATATAACCCAATTTGACTGCAACTGGCCTTAAGTTCGTTCTCTGTTTAAAAATATGAAAGAGACATAATACTATTTTCAAATACTTTGAATTTGCACAATATTGCTAAAGATTCGGTGCATGTCAGACTTTAATTTGACCTTGTTTCAATTTTTCAAAACTCGAATGAACTCTCTCGTTCTACCGATTGCTCTAGGATAATAATATACTATAATATATATATTATTTACAATATAATTATATTTATATATATATATTATATATATATATTTATTATTATATGATTATATAAGAGAGAGAGAGAGAAGAGAGGAGAGAGAAGAGAGAGAGAGAGACTAGAAGAGAGATTCTATTATATATAATTATTATATTTATATATATATATATTTTATATATAATATAATAATATATTATATATTCATATCTATATAAATATATATTATATATAATGCTTTATGGGCAAGGTCCAATATTAGAGCCAACAACCGAATTAGAAATTTTAAGCATCTCTCTAAACACTTTTTACTTCTCTCTCTCCTCCTCTCTCTCTCTCCTCTCTCTCTCTCCTCTCTCTCTTTCTCTACTCTCTCTCTTCCTCTCTCTCTCTCTCTCTTCTGCTCTCTCTTCTCTCTCTCTCTCTCTCTCCTACTCTCTCTCTCTTCATCTCAATAGTTCTCTATATTTGTGTTTTTTGCTCTGGCTTCATTCAGCCTGCGAAATTGATGATAAGTACTGTTTTTGTAATGAAAACAATGTTTTAGCAAAGGAAGACAAAGAAGGTCGGAATCGGATTTATGTTCCTTAATACATTTTAAGATTCCATTCTGTTACGTTACTTGAACGTATAAATAAACTAACATATATATATTTAATATATATATTTATATATATTATATATATATAATATTATATTATATTATATATATATATATAATATATTTTATTATAAATATATTAATATTATAATTATATATTATATATATAATATATATGTTATATATATATATATATATTATATATATATATAATATATATATATATATATGAATTATATAATATATATATATAATATATATATATATATATATATATAGTATATATACATATATATAATGTATATATAATATATATCTATATATATATTATATATAATATATTATTTATTGCCAATGGGCTCCCTTATTTGGGGGTCCATATTTCAAGCCCTACAACTAGGGCATAATTAATATATCCCAATTATTAATGTTATTATTTGAGAGTCTTTTAATACATTTTCAAAAGGCCCAAAAAAAAAAAAAAACTTTTTAATAAAACAATCAGAATTTACAAGTTATTTTATCTCACCCCGAGCACCACCCCCCGCCGTTCTCCCCTCTACGTATTGGTTAAAAGCATTTCATGTTCAAAGTAATCCTTTAAGAAAAAAAATGATCTTTAAAAAAAATTCAATGTTTCAAGAACTTGTTGACTTATATTAACCAAAAACTATTCAGAGTCGATCAAAAGTTACAAATGTTCTACAGATTCAAGTAGTTAATGTCAGTGTTGAAAACAAAGAAGGACTCTTACATATTATTATAATAAATATATATATTATATATACATATATAATCTAATATAATATTATATATATATATAAATATATATATTTATAATAATATATATTTTATATATATATATAATATTATTTATTAATAATATATAATTATTATTATATATATATATATATATATTATATATAATATATATTTCAATATATAATATAATTAATATAATATATATAATATATATATATATAAATTTTGTGATACTGATTTACGATATTTGAATAAATAATTGAAGAAAAAAAATATAAAAAGTTCAGCATATTACACAGTTAATGGACGGAAACAGTAGAAGTTATATTTCGAAAGGAGTTTTAAAGTACATGCTTCATGCGATACATGGACAAATAGCAACAATACGACTTGCTTTCAGTACTCTGAGCAAGCGAAAAAGGAGCCGCGAGGACATATCAATTTAGTGGATGGTTTGAAGTTTAGAATTTTTCTATATAAATATTTAGTGTTTAATAGTAGAGATATTGAGCCTTTAAAATATAATGTGAAAAAAATTTATCGTAGTGTCAATATTTTGAATATCCTATCTATCTATCTGATTATCTATCTATCTATCTGTCTATTATCATCTATTATCTATCTTCTTTCTCTCTCATTTAGATAGTTAAAGATTGGAATCAATTTTACGACCAAAGGTAACCCCCCTAAGCATACTGTTGTTTCAAATTTGCTAGTTTAAAGTCGGAGAATATTTCAAGATAAGAATGTTCCCATGTATAATGTGAAAAGTGTTCGGATATAAAGGTCATATTAGTCAGATATAAAATTTGTTCAAATCCTTACTAATTAAGGTCAGCAATAAATAAAACAACTTAGCTGATGCAGAGAATCAGAAAAACATGTAAAAATAATTGTAAATATTAAATGTAAATATTCATTGAATCAAACTCCTATCGAACTATCAATGTGTCCAATCAGCAAATTACTATAATTCCCGAAATGAGAAGCCAAGTTCAAGAAAGATTAAGAAAATTCCTACCAAAACTTTTTGGAATCCATGGATAGAGATAATATATTAGAATAAATATTACCAAACTATTAACATTCAACAATCAAAAGTTTAAAAGAGTGAAAAACTAAAAGTAAATCGTAGTTATAGTAGATGGTGACTAGTTTAATAAAAGGATTGGGCGAGATCGTGTTTTCTTCTTCTTGCGCGCTCGATCCAAAATTGTTTCTCATGTTTGAGGGAAGAGAAGAGATACATAATACATTCTTCAAAACATTTGACATAAGTCATAAATATTGATGAGACGTAGAGGAGAATAGATCACCGTCTAGTCACTTGAGTACATTAATGGTGTTAAAAAAGGAGTTTAAGATATCATGGAATCGTAAGCAGAATAGCATCATGGATAGATAGAGGTAAGGTCAAAACTTTGACAAAGTATATTAAGTAAGAGGAAGGTGAACAGAAAAGATTACATTTCTCTGTAAAGAAGAATCTTTGACAGACACATTATATTATTTATTAAGTTTTAGATTATCATAATTATCCAGAATTGTGTGCGAAACGAGAAAAGTTCAGAATGTGTAATACACACCATACCATATAAATATATTTATATATATAATATTATATAATATATATATATACATATATATTATATATATTATATATAATTAATATTATATATATATATTTAGTATAATATATATATATACATATATATAATATTATATATTATATATATTATTATAAATATAAATTAATATAATACTATATATTAATATATAAATATATTATATATATATTATAATAATATAATATTATATTATATTTATATATTATATAATATATATAATATAATATGATATATATAATATAATATTATAACCATATATATTATATATATATATCTTAGTATATATATAATATATATAATATATATAATATATAATATATATAATATATAATATCATAAAATATATTATATATATTATTTATAGAGATTTTATAAATTATATACTTATATATATAAATATATAATATATAATATTATATAATACTTATTAATATATATATATATAATATTAATAGATATTATATATAATAAAGATAATATATATATATATAATATATATATATATATAATATATTTATTATATATTAAATATATCTATATATTATATATACTAATTATTTATATATATAGTATATATATAATAATTTATAAATAATATATATATTATTAATATATAATATATATATATATATAATATTTATAGATATGATGGGGACAAGATAATCTTGAAAATTATACATTTGTTAACCATAATTTACAATTCTAAATGTTTATTTACCTAATAATGCCAAAAATAAAAAGTTTCAAAACAATATAAATTGAAATATTATATTACACAAACAATCCCAAATTCCTTTCATAAACACGTTCACTTGATTTTCCATAAGATCTTAAAAATTCGTGATTGCAATTTCCGAGATTTAATGAAATTAACACTTACTAATTCAAGACTCTTCTGACTAAAAGTCTGATTTAACGTAAAAGGAAGAAGTTTGCATGGTTCTATATAAAATCGGGAGAACGTGAAAGCCATTTGTAACGGGAATTTCGAAAGATTATTTTGTCTTCGAATATATGTTTTAGAATTGTTGCTCAGTATGTATAATTATCGTCATGTTAATTTCCTTTTATGATTTTGCAAAGAACCAAACCTTTAATATAAGAGACTGCAATTCACATTAATGAATAAGCATTGAATTCTAGTCTCCCAATTCATAGCAGTCTGTTTATTCACTAATTCACTCTGGCGAAAATTAGTTGCATATCCATATTATATTGCGAATAAAGTTGCATTCCCTAGCTTCAAGGAAATTAGGAGTTAGGACTGCAATATTTAGCCGTTTCTGATGATCTTTATACGTGCACAACCCGATCCTTGACCTCGAACATGGATTTACGTGTAAATGTGTTCGCATTCGCTTCAGCAAACAGTTCACTAGAAAGTCTTCATGTGGAAGATTCTAGTTCTTTCTAAACGCTCTGTTGCAAATATTTAATGTTTTCCAATCTGAACGGGCTTTTATAACTCTCATCAATGAATCACACGATGAATAAATGTAAAAAAATAAGTTTTAAAATAAATATTAAAACAAAACTTTACAATTTTTATATGTTGAATAAAAATTAAAATTAAACTTTACGATTTTTATTTGTTGACACTTCGTGAATTTATTTATAATACATTTCCAGGAAATATATTTTTTTAATTCCTCTCTCTCTCTCTCTCTCTCTCTTCTCTCTCTTATAAATTATTAAATATATATAATATATATAAGTATATATATATATAATATATAATATATATATATAATTTATATATAATACTTATTATATAATTTTTTTTTTTTCTTTTCTTTTTTTTTTTAATATTTTTTTTTTAATAATCCATTATTATATGATACGTAGTGTTCCAGCTTTTTCCTATGTTAGTTTTTAAATTTTTCTTGGGTTCATTGTAGAGTGAACGAAAATGGGAAAATGTGAGAATTAGCGAAGAATCTGGAGAAAAAGAGTTAACGAACGACAACGAAAATGCTCGCAGTCCAACCAACGGTTTACTCGTGTATCTAAGTTTCGTTCAAAAGGTCGATCGAAAATTTCGAAGATGTTTATAATATCTTTAAATATTATAATACCTAAGGATTTAGAATTAATTTTAGCTTATCAGATGTCTGCCGCTTATACGGATCAACATTTTAAAGGTATATGTTGCAACCAATTTAGTGAATTTGTTATAAACACTGTCGATTTATTTTTCAGTATTTTCGTATGAATTTATGGAATATTTCGAAGGTTACTGGAACACAGAGGCGTGAGTAAGAAGGCCTCTAACCCATTATCTTTCTCTTCAAAACACCAGCGTTCAGTTTAGCCTAACCTTACATTAAATATTTTAACATATTCGATTTTTTTCATTTCATTTTATTCTTCTATTTTTCAAGTCTATTTTTTTATAACTCATACTTGCACCATTTCTTCAACGCAAATAAAAAAAATAAATACTACCAAATTACCCTTGGTTGATTTTGGTGTTATTGATCTTTGTCATGATCAACTTTTTACCTTAGTTAATAATCGCCGTAATTGTTGGCATTATACTTGTATACCCACAACGAACGCACAATCATATCAATTGGAAATTAAATTTGATTGATTTTTTCAGATAATTACAAAGATTAGCTAAGATCCATAACCGATAAACCAATGTTGGATCGATCCCTTGTCGCGCGATCGTCAAGCCCATTAAAGTATGCCTACTCTTCGGATATACTTTTGAGTGGGGGAGATTTCACTAAACAATAAAAACAAACACGAAAAGAATTGAACATGAAAAGCTAAAGCATTTATTTGTCTGTGTCATCATAAATTGTAATCTCCATTGCGGTAGCTTTATAGTCAAGTAATGGAAAGAGGATTGTATTAATAGTCTCTCTCTCTCTCTCTCTCTTCTCTCTCTCTCTCTCCTCTCTCTCTCTTCTTCTCTCTATTCTCTCTTTCTCTTCTCTCTCTCTATCTTTCCTCTCTCTCTCTCTCCTCTCTCTCTCTCTTCCTCTCTTCTCTCCTCTCTCTCTCTCTCTTCTCTCTCTCTCCTCTCTCTCTTCACACAACCTAACCACACCTACAACACACAGGATTCTCAGCTTTTTATCGTTAATATCTTTGTAAACAAAAATATTTCAGATATGTTTTTGAATATTCCTTTAAAATTAGTAAAATTATGTGCATTCTTTAAAATGTTTTGAATACACAAATTAGTAGATGGAAACATAAATTACTATTCTTCTTCTTCATTCTTCTTTTATTTTTTTATATTACATCTATCACATTATTTAATTATTATTTTCTTTTCTTTTCTTTAGATTTTTTTCTTTTTCTTTGTTCTTTCTTTTTCTTTTCTTTCTTTTCTTTTTTTTTCTTTTATCACTTAGTTCTTTCTTCTTCCTATTATAATTTTTAAAATAATCTTTTTTATTCTTTTTTTCTTCTTTTTCTTCTTTTTCTTTTTCTTTTATTCATTTTTTTCTCTTTTTTTTCTTTCATCTTCTTCTTTTCTTTATTTTTATCTTTTCTTATTTTCTCTCTTTTGTCTTTTCTTCCTCATTTTTTTCTTCTTTCTCTCTATTCTTTTATTTTATTTATATTATTCATAATTATTTTATTATTTTATTAATTTATTATTTATTAAATTATTTTGTTATTTTATTATTATTATTTTATTATTTTATTATTATTATTATTATATTATTATTTATTTTATTTCAATCATGTATTAAATTTATATGTAATTAA
>JABUQX010070412.1:0-2500 GCA_015478945.1 Trachelipus rathkii | reverse complement strand
ATATATATATATATATATATATATATATATATATATATATATATATATATTGTTTTTACGGAAAAGTTGTTAAGTTTAATAAAAATATTGTTTTTTTATTGGACCCTTAAAGGCAGTAAACGCAGTAGCGCAAACCAGCCCCTAAAGGCCCCACCCCCATTCTTCTCCTGCCCATGCTTACTGCTTTACTATACTGATTTTCTGGTTTCAAGGCCATCTGAACATATTTTTATGAAAATAACCTAATAATAATAATAATAATAATAATAATAATAATAATAATAATAATAATAATAATAATAATAATAATAATAATAATAATAATAATAATAATAATAATAATAATAATAATAATAATAATTAAACTATTTCCACTTATCCAAAATTTCTCTAACAAATCAGTGTTATTTCCACATTGTCATAGAAATATTTAACAAACGTAACAGAAATTAAAGCATAGCCTAACATAGCTATCACATAGACAACCAAAATTATTTCATAAGTTTTACTTTTAAAATGCTATAACGACCAAGGATGAATCATTATATATATCCAAATAACATACCAAGACCCTATCTAACCTAAAAGCGTAACCTAGCATTTCGTAATTAACATATGAATAATTACCAATGTCTCTCAAGTACAGTACCTAGCAAATCATTACTGTTAACATAAAATACATTACCAACGTAACAAAGTTACTTAACATGTTAACCTTTTTCCGTCATAACCCGAAAAGATTGAACATTACCAAGATATCTAACATTTACAAAGTGCTAAAACCTACCATAGATACTAACATTTGGAACTGCCCATCATTACAAGCAAAACTCAACATATCCCTGGTTTTTCAATCATATCATCAGCAGCTAAAGCAGTATTATCTAACAAAATCCTTTAACAAAGAGTCCAACCTATCAAAGATACCAGCATTTTGAACTATGAATTGATACTACCTTAATCAAAGTGTCATGCATATCAAATATAATATCATTTTGAACTATGAATAAACGTAGACATTAGCAAAATTCTCTGCCAAACTTAACATTACTCAGCAAAAACTTAACCTAAGCCCACGTTTCTAACACATCATCACCAGCTAACACAGTAATATCTTACAAAACTTATTATTTCTCTAACAAATCAGTGTTAATTTCACATTGCCATAGTAATATTTAATAAAACGTAACAGAAATTAAACATAGCCTAACATGGCTATCACATAGACAACCAAAATTATTTCATGTTTTACTTTAAAAACAAAGCGATGTTGCCAAATCAATGGTATATCCGCTATTCCCAAATTTCACTAGATTGGAATAAAATACTATCACGACCAAGGATGAGTCATTATATATCCAAATAACATACCAAGACCTTATCTAACCTAATAACGTAACTTAGTATTTCGTAACTAGCATATGAATCTTTGAATAATTACCAATGTATCTCAAGTACAGTAACTAACAAATCGTTACTGGTAACATAAAATACATTACTAAAGTAACAAAGTAACTTAACATCTAACCCTTGATGAGTCATACTCACGTAATCTCGTCTAACGACGAGATTACGTCATCAAAAGTGGGGTAGCGGGTCAGGTGGGGATACGAGCTCTTTAACCCCCAAAATACCCCCTCAAATTTATAACATTGAGCTGACTAAAATGCCTCTATAACTACTTATATATATATATATATATATATATATATATATATATATATATATATATATATATATATATATATATATATATATATATATATATATATATATATATATATATATATATATATATAGGGTGTATTCGTTAATATTGCGAAAAAATTCAGTATGATATTCCTTGCATAAATATAAGATAATATGTGTCAATAAACATTTCACCGAAAACGCCTCGTTTCCAATATACAAGGTGATTAAACTTATGCTGGAACATATCTGATAATTATTCCATTGCCCGTCCCAGTGCCACATTCTCAACCTTTATATAATAAGCACAAATATACCGTAGGAAAGGTTACCTACCTGGTATTTACTATTTCCGTATCTCGCTTCATTTATACATACTAGTCCGTGTTGGTCGCGTCAAGTTCTGTGTTCAAGTGTGCTTTCATATTTTCAAATGAATTACACAAATAGTGAAATGTGCGATATTCATTTTTTTGCTTACGGTCGTACGAACGGTAATGTTCATTAGCAGCCATGCGTCTCTATGAAGAAATGTACCCTAATTTGTGTCATCCCGCATCATACTTTGTTTGCACGTCTCCATCAACGTCTTAGAGAAACAGGAAGTTTTAAAAAAACTTACTAATGGAAACGGGCGATCTCGCTCAGTATGAACTGCAGATGTCGAAGAAGCGGTTCTCCAAGAACTTAAGGCAGGCCTACAACAAGTACCAGAAAGATTGATGCAAACCACTAATGTAAGCCATTCAACAGTTTTCAGGGGTATTGATAAATCATACTTTTTCCTCAACTGAGTGCAGGCACTTTGTTA
>JABUQX010070411.1:57500-60000 GCA_015478945.1 Trachelipus rathkii | reverse complement strand
CATCATGTCTCAATTTCTCTTTACCTAAATCACATCTTAATTCTCTATCCACCGCTCAATTGCTCCAGTTTTCTTCATTCGCACTATGTGACATCTCATTTATACACCCTCATTGACGCGTTTCTACTTTTCTCTAATCTCTCTCATACCCTCTCCATCACTCTCAGTCTCTTCTCCACTCCGAAATGGATCACTCATTTATTCACACCTCCATCACTTCTCAATCTCTCTCTACCCTTCATCCTCGACAGTTTCTCTATCCTCATAACATTTCGATTTATTCTCCCTATCAATCGCTTCTCAATCTCACTCACCCTCCAGATCTACTTCATGGTCTCTCCACTACCTAATTCCTGTCTCATATTTTTCCACCCTCTTTCATCACTCTTCAATCCCGTTCTGTCCTTCTCTACACTTCCCAATCTCTTTCCAGCCTCTACACTGATTGTCTCATCTTATCTCACTTCTTAATCCATCTCTCAATCTGCTCTTCACGCTTTCCTCTAATTGCCCTCTCAGTCTATCTCATTCCTCTTCATTTCCTCTATTTCTATCCACCTTCTTTCAACCCTGATAATCTCTCTTACAACTACAATCACTCCTCCACTTATCTTAACCTCTTTCTATTACCTCTTCTCTTCTCTCTCATCTTTATAAACAAATCAGCCAGGCTTCAACACCACACAAAAAATAAATAAACAAGATAAATAAATAGACGAACAAATAAAAAAAACGTGTGTGTCTTTTAATAAATGAATTGTTTTAGATACGTTTAAAACTTAGCTTTATAACAATAGTTTGGAGTATGGATTACTATCAAACAACGTAAGGAAAATGAGTCTCTGCATATTGAAATCCTCTATGTAGAGAGAGAGAGAGAGAGAGAGAGAGAGAGAGAGAGAGAAGAGAGAGAGAGAGAGAGAGATGGAGAGAGAGAGAGAGAAGAAGAGAGAGAGAGAGATGAGAGAGAGAGAGAGTAAAATTAAGTGGGAATTGGATGCTGCTAACCGCAAAACAGATGCAAGCAGAGTTCAAAAAGTTATAACCGTATTTTCCCTCATTGCCTTTACTTTACTTATGGCTTAAGTGTTAGTTTATGTTTTCTTTGATAGCAATTACTGGGAAATACAGAAAAAAAAGTTCACGGTGTCAATGAATGAATGAGCATACATATCTTGCACCTCCGCAGCGCCTGCGCGCACACACACACACCACTCACACAGATATATATATATATTATATATAATATATATATATATACTATATAATATATATATATATATATATATATCTATATATATATATATATTATATATTTTATATATATATAAATATATAGGGTTGGAAAAAAGAAAAGGGCCAGGCAGTAACTAAAAAACTATAACACCTAATAAAAATAATATACATTTTATTAATCATTAGACATTTTTACCGCCTGAAATTAAAAAAAAAAAAAAAAATTATAATGCTAAAATTACTTATTTTTAAGAATGTTGAAAAAATTACAGGTTTTTGATAAATCGAAGATGCTCGCTTACTCCGACTGATGTGATGCAATCAAAGGTGCCAAATTTGATTTTTTTTTTTAAAACTCACAGAATACCCTATGGGTAAACAAAAAGTGGATGAAGAGTCGGGGTTTCTCGGTCTAACAGGGGACGACGGGGGGGAACTTCGTCCCCCTCTGTACCTCCGTCGGCTCGAACCCCTAAAAAGATATAAAAAGAAAATAACATTCCTCCAAAGCGTAAAAAAAAGTTCGTATGTGGCAGAACTTTTTGGCTATCGTCAACTAAGTGACAGGATTCAAGGTCACATCACCAGCGTGCACCTTGCGAGGTTCTGAGATTAAAGTAATTATTTAACGGTGTCTATTAATAAATTATTAAGATATAAAATATATATTTTTTTTTAAGTTTCATCGATGAAATTGTTTGCCGAGATCAAAAGATGTTATTTATTTTCCGTGATTGTTAAGTTTTCTAGTTAATATGTCTGGCCCCTCTCGGGATGCTGGCCATATATAGTATATAATATAATATATATTATATTATTTATAGTATATATATATATACTACATATAATATATATATATATATATAATATATATCTAGTATATATATATTATATATATATATATATATATATTATATAATATATTAATTATATTATATATATATATATAATATATAATATATATATTTTTAGAGGAATGCGAGAATTCCTACCTGATTTTCACATTTTATTTCGGCTCCGGTTCCGTCTCTGTCCGAAACCGAAATTTATTTCCTTTCTTAAAATACCCTTAAAACTATATTTATTCTAATCATCAATAAAGTTGTTGACTTTTTTTTTTTTTTTTAAATAAATTTAGTTAAAATCACAACTATCCTATTCTACATGAAATATTTGTTAAAAAGAGGATAGTTAAAAAATACCGTATTCAGTACCCAACCACAGCAGTCAGCTCCCAATAAACTCTTGCATGCAATTTTATTTA
>JABUQX010070411.1:37500-50000 GCA_015478945.1 Trachelipus rathkii | reverse complement strand
ATTAAGGTCAAATTTTTACTAAATGTATGTTTTTTTTATACCCTTAAATCAGTCTAATAATCAGTAAATCAAGCCACCATCCACCCACCCTCCTTACCAGTTGTGATCTATTGATCTATTGAATCATGTCGTTTAAGGTCAAATTTTTACTAAAATTGCTATGTTTTACGAAAACTAAATCAAGTAAATCAAGTAAATCTTATTACCACAATCAACCCACCCTCCTTGTTCCACTCCTTAGGAAAAGAACTATTCTTGTGATATCATGTGATCTATTGAGTTCAGGTCATTTGAGTATCATTTTGGGAGAAAAAAAAAATGGTGGATATAAATCAAAACATAAAATCAAGTTCTTTAAACAAAGATCAATCAATCAATATATGTTATCGTAACAAAGTTTTCACATTAATAAAAGCTTACTTATGAGCACTCATCTGTGAACTATTGATATAATACACAAGCGACAAACCCTGCATGCCTTAACATGAACATTAAACTGTTAACGTAACAAAGTTCCACACTTAAACAATCAGTTAAAGTAACTAGCATAACATCCAAAGACGTAGCCTATTCACACTTTTTGTCAAGCATATCTCTAAAATAAACAAGGTTAATTTATATTAACATGGTAAATATTCAACATAAAATTTATCACAACATGGTTTTAAATTATTATATACTGATCAACGAGTATACTCTAACGTAATTAAGTTTCCACATCCCAATAAAACTACATGGCGTAACTGGAACTAAGAAAATAATGTCACAAAGACAAAACCTTAACACAACTTACACACGAATAAACTGTTAACATTACAAAAGTCAAACTTAACACCAGATCGTTGAATGTAACTTAAGAAAAACTGATGCCAAAAAACGTTAAACCTATTCTTACTTTTCAAGGATATCTCTACATATTAACGTAATCTTACACTGACACATTGAACCATTTTACACAATTTATCACAACATTGGTAAATTATCATACTGATCAACGAATATTACTCTAACGTAATAAGGTATCCACATCAATAAAGCTAACTGGCGTAATATGAACTAGAAATAATGTACAAGACAAACTTAAACACAATAACTTACATACGAATAAACTGTTAACATTAACAAAGTTCCACACTTGACACCAGTAAAGTAACTAACATAACATCCAAAAACGTAACTTATTCACACATGATCAAAGCTGTCTCTAAAATAACAATGTTAATTTTACATTAACATGGTATCAATTAACAAAAATTATACTCTATAAACCCTGTGTAATTATACATACAGACCAGCCGAAAAGTTCTAACGTAACATAAGTTTTTCCATTATATAAAGCCAACATAACATTGCCAGAACTAAGAATATATATACAACGACAAACCTAGCACACCTTAAGCAAGAATAAACTGCTAACCATTAACAATGGTCCAAATTATCATCAGTTAAAAAGTAAAACAACAAGGCTTTCTCAAAAACATTAATCCATTCACACATTTATCAAACATTATCATCAAATGACAATCGTTATATTTTACATTAACATAGTAATATTTAACAAAAAATTTAGCATACCGTACCTAACCATCATAATACCTAATGGGTAAAGACCAAAACAACGTAAAGTGTTTACCCTTCTTGTAATAAAGCTAACTATGAAACAAAACATACTTACCACACAAACAACCAGACGGAAATACAGCTATCATTAACAATTAGTCAATAACAGCGAACTACGCGGGGGATTTTACATTAAATAAGTAATATTACCAAAAAATTTTATCATAAACCTTACCTACCATATAAACCTACGAGGTAAGGACTGACAAAGTAAAAGTTTTTAGGACTTTATTCTCTTTTTAGACACCGCCCCTTTCAGAAAATACCAACTCTAAACATGAAAAAAATGATTTTATGCTTTAACCATTTGCATAAAGTTGTATCAAACTTATTATATTTGACCTCTTTCAGAAAGTACAAGCAACTTGTAGCAGTCGCCATTTCGGTTTACGATGTTTAAATATAAAATGACACATCGTTGGGAATAACGAAACTCCTCGTGAAGATATCAAAACAACAGGTGTAGAGATGTGGGGAGATGTCTTCGTCATCAGCACTCGCGAAAACTAGCCTACTGAAGGAAAATTAGTGTTATAAAACAACCCTTGAAATGTTAATGAGTTTCTTTTTTCAAACCAATCAGGAAGAAAGTTAAACAAGAATACGATACGAATGATATCCAGTATCCAGTTCAAAAGGGTATATTATTTCTCGTTAGACAACAAAACAACAAACAACAATAACATAAGTACCAAAAATTAAGTTTCTTATATACTAACAACGACTATATGCTAACGTAACATTGTTTTTACATTAAATAAAGCTAAATCGCTTTATACAACATAACTGGCGGTAAAAACGTTTAATGACAAAACACTAACACACCTCTATTGCAGCACGAATACCCATAATGAAAAACCTTAACAAAGTACCATACTTAGCAACAAAACGTAACATATTCACACTTTTTTCCAGCATATCGTCTAACATATCAATGTTAATTTTACATTAACACTATTTATTTACGTCGCATTTCGAGTATCATTTCATTACAAACCAATCTAGCACAAAAATGAAGCTTATATACTAACCATTGAATATATGCTAACATTAACAAGGTTTTCACAGTTAATTTAAAGCTAACAAGCATTCATATTAACTTAAGAAAAATAAATGTTACAACGACGAATCTAACACACCTTAAGCACGAAATTAAAACTGTTAAATTTAACAAAGTTCCACACTTAACACCTTTAAAGTAACTAACATTGCATACAAAACGAAACCTATTCATACTTTTTCCAAGCAAATCTCTAACATATTACCGTTAATTTTACATTGACCACAAGTTTAATAATTATAACAAGAATTTAATCATAAACCTTGTTTAATTATTCATTACAGACACGAATGACTGTTAAACATAACAAAGTTTTATCCAAACATAACACAAAAATAAGTTCTTTTATATAACTAACCATCGAATATATGCTAACGCAACAACGTTTTTGCATTAATAAAGCTAACATAACATAAACCTGAACTTAACGGAATATAATGGTACAACGACAAAACCTACACACCATTACGTACTAATAAACTACTAACATTAACAAACTTCCGCACTTAACAGCAGTAAAGTACTTAACACATCGTACAAAAAACGTAAACCTATTCACACTTTTCAAGCATATCTTCAACATATCAATGTTAATTTTACATTAACATTTTAATATTTAACAAAATGAGCATATAACCTGTCCAATCATCATACAGACAAACGAATATAATGTAACGTAACAATGTTGTTACATCAACTTCGTTAATATTTAACAAAAAATCATCATAACCTCGTTCTAAATATCATATCACCCAGCGAATAATTTGCAAACAGAACAAGTTTTAACCAAACATACCAAAAAATAACAAAAATTTTATCCTAACATAACATAAAAATAACGTTCTTTGAATAAAATATCACAGTAAACCGTAATAGTTTACCTTAAAGAGGTAAATCAGTAAATCAGTAAATCAAAACCACCCACTCTGCAGTCCCCTACCCATCCCACCCGCCTGTGATCTATTGAACTACTGATTTCAAGTCATATTTTCGAGTATCATTTTGGATAAACATAACATAAAATAAAGTTCTTTATACACTGACCTACGAATATTTGCTTAACCAACAAAGTTTTTAGCACAATAAAGCTAAACATATCAATAACCGCACATAAGAATATAATGTACAAATGCAAACCTAACATACCCCGCGTATGAATAATCAGCTAACATCCTGAAAATTTCCTACTTATCAAAGGTAAAGTAGCTTAACAGGTCATACAAACTCGATATGTTCCCCACTTTTCGCGCATATCAGCAACAGGTGTAAAGCCGTATTAATCTAAACAAATCCCTTACAAAGTGAGCCAATCTATCAAAGTACCAACATCTTGAACTAAGAATTGACGACTATCTTCATGTCTCAAGTGTCACTCGTTTCGAGATATTACATCATCTTTACCTATGCAAATAATCGTATAGACTTTAGCAAAATTTTCTAGGGCAACACCTACATTACTCAACAAACTTAACGTGGCTCATCGTTTCTTAACACATCATCGTCAGTTAACAAGTATATATCGGTTACAATAAACTTCACATTCTCTAACAAATACAGTGTTTATCTTCACAATTGTCCTAGTAATATTTAACTAAACGTACCTAACTTACGAATAAAGAGTTTTCATTAACCAAGAGTATCTAAAGCAACACTATTACCTTCCAAGGAAAACCAGGGGGATGCGCCCCTTGAAAGGGTGTGAATCCTGCGAGGGGGGATCACCCGAAGGGGTGTAAGCGGGCTTTAGGCCTCAGCCCGAAGGGCTGAGGCTTTACCCCTCCTTCGGAGGGGTAAAGCCCTTATCAGCTAAAGCTGATAAGAATACTCAGAACGATGTGGAGTGAAGTGGGCGCTGTAACCTGGCCCCATCACTACTATAATAATATATATATAGTAATATATATATATATAATTTTATATATTATATATAATATATATATATATATATATTATAATATTATAATATATATATATATATATATATATATATATATATAATATTATATATAGTATATATAATTATATATTATATATATATATATATATATATATATATATATATATATATATATATTGCGGAGTGATATTTGATATTGATATTGAATCTACCACCTAAATTGAGAGCGGCGTACGCAGACCTAGAAAAATGCTCATTTCTCGTTTATCAAGGATAGTGAAAGGTTATAGAAACTGGTGTGTGAAACTGGAATTGTTTTGAGCGTCTTCAAAAGTAAAAAGTTGAAGTGATTTTCGAGTAATTGGTTCGTGAAACTCACTGGATTTGAGTTTAGTGGAAGTAAAAGTTTAAGATCATCAATTCCCCAAAGCTGGGTAAGTTATCTTTTATTTTGGAAAGTTTAAACTAAAATTGGAAGATTTTGGCTATTTTGTTACTATATTTATGAAAACCGGTCAGAAAGTGAATAATGTGAATTGAAAGCAGGAACTAACGTTAAAATCAGGATTGAGGAGTTGAGAAGGAAAATGTAAAAAGACAGGCCGAGATATTTTTAAATTAGGTTATTGGAGACGGTTATAGGGTTGAGTTAAGGAATTGTGTTATTGAAGTGTTACGTTACTATTTTAGGTTTTTGGAGACGGTTATAGGGTTGAGTTAAGGTATTGTGTTATTGAAGTGTTACGTTACTATTTTAGGTTTTTGGAGACGGTTATAGGGTTGAGTTAAGGTATTGTGTTATTGAAGTGTTACGTTACTATTTTATGATTAAGTTACCACTGGTTTGTGCCAAGTCGTGTCCTATTTTGTAAATATTTATAGTTAGTTACTGAATTGCCGAGTTTGTGAAGGAGTAGGAAGTAAAGTTACGATGGAATTAAGACACGGAGTACAGGCAAAAGTACGAATGTAGAGTTAAAGGTTTGAGAAGTATAGTGTATGGGCAAGGCGTGAAAGTTTATATTTATTATGTACTTATTATTTATTATCTATTTATTAATTATTATTATTATTTTATTATTATTATTATTATTATTTTATTATTTATATATTATTATTATTATTATTATTATTATTATTATTATGTTTTACTTGTATGTTTGTGCGCGAATGTAAGGGTACCCTAGCAGATGTGTGTATATATTAGGTTAGGTTTTTAATTAATAACAGTTTACTATATTATTATTATTATTATTATTATTATTATTATTATTATTATTATTATTATTATTATTATTATTATTATTATTATTATTATTATTATTATTATTACTGTTACGTTTTTTAACGGTGATGGTATTATTATTATTATTATTATTATTATTATTATTATTATTATTATTATTATTATTATTTATTATTATCATTATCATTATATTATCATTATCATATCATTATCAATTCCAGTCATTATCATGAATCATTATCATTATCATTATTCATTATATTATTATTATTATTAGTTATTATTATTACTACTTATGTCAATATATCTGATGGAGGGTTTTCTTTCAAGGGAACCAAACCGGGAACCAAATACTGGGATTTATTTAATTGAAGCCTGACCCCAACCCGGAAGGATTTATTTAATTGAAACCTGGCCCCAACCCGGACGGATTTATATTGGGTTTTGCTGAAACCTGGCCCCAACCCGGAAGGATTTATTTAATTGAAACCTGGCCCCAACCCGGAAGGATTTATTTAACTGAAACCTGACCCCAACCCGGAAGGATTTATTTAATTGAAACCTGGCCCCAACCCGGAAGGATTTATTTAACTGAAACCTGGCCCACACCCGGAAGGATTTATTTAATTGAAACCTGACCCAAACCCGGAAGGATTTATTTAATTGAAACCTGGCCCCAACCCGGAAGGATTTATTTAGGGTTTTAACGGAAACTTGGCAACAACCTGAAGGATTTATACTGGGCTTTTATCTGGAGAGTGGTTCTAATTCGGACCATTTTGGATCGCTTTCACCTGGATTGGGAGGGTGCTTGAGTGTACTCCCCACCTTCACCCGGATTGGGAGGGTACCTGAGTGTACTCCCCACCTTCACCCGGATTGGGAGGGTACCTGAGTGTACTCCCCACCTTCACCTGGACTGGGAGGGTACCTGAGTGTACTCCCCACCTTCACAGGAACTAAAGGGAAGTTTATTTACTATTTATTTTCCCTGAGACATTAAAGTTCCCTTAACATTTGTAACTGTAATCAAGTGACCCAGTTGAGAGGGTGTAATGACTTAGTGCCCCTGTTACTTATAATAAATTCACGGTGTTGTTAATATTTCAATACGAAGTTCTAGTTATACTGGTCAGACAGTTTGCCCGGTTGTATAGTGACCCTGATCGTCACAGATATTACTATTTATGTTTTTAATTGATTTATGCTTTGATATTCGTGAACATTTACTGATATCGTACTGGAGTTATTTTATTTATTGATATTTTAGGGATTTATAATATATTATTTAATTTACTTAGCTTAGTGATTTCTAGTGGGAGTTAGTGGCTAGCCTGGTAGGATCTTATTTTGTGGGATACTGATCGATTTATATTACTATTATCTTGTTTATGCACGTAAATATATGATTAAAAAACCCGTTTGTCTTATTCCTGGACCCTAGTTGGAGACTGCAGAACCTTTGTAGACCTCCCGCGGTATGGTTGGCTCAGGACTGATTAAGTGTGTCGGCAACAATATATATATATTATATATATATATATATATATATATATATTAGTATATATATATATATATATATATTATATATATTATATATAGTATATATTTATATATATATCATATATAGGTATATATATATAATATATATATGTATAAATATTATATGTATAATATATATATATATTATATATATATATATATATATATTATATATATAGTATATATATTATATATATATATATATTATTATTATATATATTATATTATATATTATATTATATATATATATTTGTAAATATAGCTATGATCGCTATTAAATATATTTATTTATACAATTGAAATGACTTGGCAGAAGACAATAGAAATTCGGCTCTCACTGCCCATAGAACATCCGCAAATCATAGCATTGACATAGAAAGAACAACACCATTAATATATATATAAAGGACCAACAAAAAAGAAGATTAGTTGAGTCCTACTGCATAAAAAATACAAAAAATTACAACAAACAGGAAGGCGAAGTAAAATTAGATTATATCAAAATGCATTAATGAGTATGACAAAATACTATAAAAAACTGAACAAAGAAATAACCAACCAAAATTAAATTTCTGGAAATTTAACATCAAAGAATTCTCAGACTCGACAAAGATATCATACTTGAAGAAGGTTCCATTAACAAATCGGGAACGAAAGCTCGTATTATTAATTATGTTTTATATTGGTTTTAATATGTGTAATTTTCAATAAAAATATAAACTATCTCGTGTGTTGATAAACTATAAAGAGCAAAATATATATATATATATTATATATATTATATATATATATATATATATATATAATATAATATATATTATATATATTATAATATATATATCATATTATATATTATATATATATATATATATATATATATATAAAACTTAATTTTCTTTCTGACCTTCGATTTCGATATATCGAAATATATATCGATACCGATATCTATCGATTATTATATATATATAATATATATATATAGTATATATATATATGATAATATATTATATATTATATATATTTATATATATATATATATTACTATATATATATTATATATATATATATATACTTTTATATTATATATATTATAATATATATAATATATATATATATATATATATATATTTATATAATATATTATATATATACTACTATATTTATATATATATATATTATATATATATACTATATATATAGTAATAATATATATATATATATATTATATATATATATATAATATATATATATATATATATATAGCCTCTAGGAAGAGACCACAATCATATCTCAAAAACTAAAACAGCTACCGGGAAAAGGATACATTGCTGGAATGCTGGTACAATTTAGTGCGGAAAATGTTATAAAAAAAAAAAAAAAAAAAAAAAGAAACTTGTTAATATTATATTAATATGAGTTTTGAAAGGCCTATTTAGAAGACTTTTTATATACGTTACTCGTTTAAATAAATAGACTTTCTATTTTAAATTTGTCTTTTTTTTTAATAAAGAATACCCCAAGGGTATTCCGCACCGATGCAGGAGTCGGGGTCTCTCGGCCTTCCGGGGAACTACGGGGTTGGACTATTTCCCCCCCTCCGGGGAGGGTCTCCGGAACCCCCGCTCTTTGGTATTTGGGTGTCGCGGGGGTTCCTCCGCCCCTCCCCTACGGGGTATGGAAAAAAACGTCCCCCCCTGCGTTCCCCATCGGCTCGGCCCCCTACATTGCCGTGCAACACCTTTACAAATATATTTATATATTATACTAGTGTCCCCCGCATTAGCTTGCGAGCTCCCCCAAAAAATCCAAGTTTGTTTATTTTTTTTTTTTTTTTTTTTTTTTTTTTTTTATTTTTTTACATTTTCCTAACCAAAATTTCCTAACCAACATATATGTATATATATATACGTGTCTGCAAAAATTAAACCAATCTATAACTGTTGGTTCACTGGCATCTAAATAGGTTACTACCCTTGAAACTGTTTTGTTATGTACAAAGAAATACATAATTAAAAGGGCATCAGTGTAGGAAATTCTAATATTTGAAAAAAAAAATAATATTTGGGAGAAACAGTATACTTCGAACCACAATGTTTACTAGTACATTAAAAATAAAACTTTTCTCCTATTTTGGTAATTTCACATTCTTTATGACACTTTCTACAAACCTTTTATCTAGTTTCAAACTAAAATGTTGCAGCAATGCTAACAGTATAATCATTCTCACAAATTTGGAATAAATCCTTCAAATTCAAATTCATATTCACAAAAATAAGAACCCAACATAACGCTTGAAAATTTAAAAAAAAATGGCGCTTGTTTATTATATAAACATTTTCATTTGAAAGGTTCCAATAATATTAACTCAATGAATTAAGCATCTTATATATATATATATATATTATATATATATATATATATATTAGTATATTATATTATATATTATATATATATATATTATATATATATATATATATATAATTATATATATATATATATATATATAATGTGTGTGTGTTGGTTTTGTGTGTTTCTTATGAATTTAAATTCCTCGGTATCTTGGGTATAATCGATACACATATATCGAAAATCGATTTTAAAACTTAAATATCGATAGGTCAGAAAGAAACTTAAGTATATCCCTAATATATATATTTATATTATATATGATAAAATATGTACAATTTATATATATATATATATATATATATATATAATATAATATATATATATATATATATATATATATTATATATATTATATATATATATATATATATATATTATATAGTATATTATATATATATTATATATATATATCATATATAGTATATATATACGCTGTTTCAAATAAAGACTCGGATAGAGAGGGAATGTAATTGACAAATTTAAATTTTTTTTTAAGTCAAAATTCAAATGTAAAAGATGCAGAAAGAGAGACAAAATGGGAAACACATCTGACCCGAATAAGACTTAATTTTTCTATTCTCATTTTTTCCTTAAGGGCAGGTTCCGGTATTTGCTCGAGCAGCACCCCATTTTTGCCCCCACTTAAAAATGGAGTTAAAATTCTTAATTTAATCAGGCAATTTTGAAGGGGAAAAAATAAAAAAAAACTGCCGATTTTTTTGACCTCTAAAACGTTATTTTCGAGTATTTTTCTGTGTCGGTTGTCATTTTTTCAGAATTTTTTTTTTCTTTTGAAAACCTGTTTTTGACATTTTTCTTCAACTCCTACAATTTTTTTTCGAAATGATTTCAAACTTGAAATATACATAGATGGATATATCATCTAGAGCAGAGGTCTCCAAACTTTTTTGATCGCGTACCCCTAAGACGAAAATAATTCTAAGTTGTACCCCCTATAGGCCTGTTATAATTATAATATATATATATATAGTATATATATAGTATATATATATATATATATATATATATATTATATATATTATGTATATATTATTATATATTATATATATATATATATTATATATTATATTATATATATATATAAACTCGCTTACAAATTTAATGCGATCACCCGTAAATATAATGCAAAAACTCTTTAATTTTTGGAAATGTAGAGGCTGGGGGTTTGTTTTTTATTTGGGGTCATACCTAAACTCTTTGGAGTGTTATACCATATGTTTACTACACCGTGTATTGGAACAAATGGCTATAATTAAAGACAAACCAAACCAAATTACGAAATCCCGAAAGTACGTTATGGGAACAAGATGGCAAGACAGCCAACAAAACTAACGAAACAAAACCCATGCTGTAAGTTGTAGCTTGGACAAAGACTATCACAATGAAAAGACATCGTTCAGAGGAAGAGGAACGTGCCATATGAGTTATCACACTGTCGGAAGCAGGCCATTCTCAGAAACAGGTGACTCAGCAACTCGGGGTAAACCAATCGACGGTCAGTCGAATCCTTCGTCGGTTCTGGGAGACTGGCAGCAACCGTAGATGACATGGTCAGAGTCGCCAGAGGGCGACGTCCGAGAGAGATGACAGATTCCTCCGTTTTGACAGTGCTTCTTGATCTGTTTCCAAACCAAGAGTACAATTTACAACACAGGCTCCGTGAGGTCAGACATGTTCCCATTTCCGAGCGTACAGTGAGAAGACGACAGAATGAAGTTATGAACAAGGAGTACGTGTTATAAGGTCTGCAATAAGGTTTGCACCAGCCCTCTTCTGATCAGGGAGCATCGGGTTGTGATTTCATTTTTCACAAGCGTATGGAGATTGGACACTCACAGATGAGTCGAGGTTCACACTACATGGACCAGATGGACGTCAGCAAATTTATAGACGTGTAGGTGAGAACTTTCTGCTTGCAATATTTCCCCAATGATTCCTTTTGGAGGTGACTGTGATGGTGTGAGCAGGCATTTGTTTGGGTGCTCGCACGGCATTGCATATCGTGAGCAGAGGAACGCTAACGGCTAAAAGGTATGCGGAAGACATCTTCCAAGAGTATATAGTGCCTTTCGCGTCCTTCATTGGCGTCCAATTTTTGTTACTCCATGACAACGCCACACAGCACACTGCACAGGTCGTCCAACGGTACCTACAACAGGTAGGGATCAGACTCCTGGCCATTTCTGCGAGGAGCTCCGGACATGAATCCCATTGAACATGTTTGGGATTTGTTGGGTAGGCGTGTTCGAGCCCGTGAACATGCTCCGTCCACACTCAGGGAGCTTGCAAACGCTTTGACAACATCCAGCAGGAGACCATCTCCAAGATCATTTCATCAATGCCGAATCGCTTGGAGGAAGTTGGAAGGGCCAGAGGGGGGTACAACCCATTATTAGACACCTTTATGATGCATTTCACATTGTAATTTGTAGAATATTGTTGTTGATTAATAAAATCATCATATCCATATTTTTTTTGTTTTCTTTATTATGCCATTTAATTCCCTACACACTGTCGTTACATACGGTTTATACATTTATAACCCTGTGCAACACTCCCGAGTTAGGTATGAACACAAAGAAACCAAACCCTAAGCCCAACATTTCCCAATATGGAAAGAGTTTAAATTATTATTATTCGAGATTTATTAAAATTTTTAACAAGTGTATTTTATATATATATATATATATATATATATATATATAT
>JABUQX010070411.1:25000-30000 GCA_015478945.1 Trachelipus rathkii | reverse complement strand
GAGATGATGAGGGAGAGGAGGATCGACACGATGGGAATGGCAGAAATGCGAATGAGAGGAGAAGAGAGAGGGAGAGATATGGGAGGAGGATGAGTATTCAAATAATAGGGCCGAAGATGTCCCCATTCACACAGACTATAGAAGTCTTACATGAAAGACTTATAAGATGCATTTTAAAATCAAGGCAAAGAAGTACCACTTCTATCAGGTATATTCGCCGCAGCAGGGACACTCGGAAGAGGAAAAAAGACAGTTCATGTAAATGTTGGAGGAGAATATAGAAAACGGAAGAAGAGAGGAAGATGTACTGTTTCTGATTGGAGATTTCAATGCGCGAGTGGGAAGGAGAAGAGACGGGGTGGAGACAATGGTACGACAGTATGGAGAGGAGGTAAGGAATATTGAAGGAGATATGCTGATAGATTTCTGTCTGAGGAAGGGATTGAAAGATCATGAATGGTTTTTTTTTTTCAACGAAGGGACTCACATAGGTTCGCAAGGTATATATGGAATAATATCACGGGAATTACGATCAGAGATCTATTATAGACGATATAAAATATCATCTGATAGTAGGAAGATAAGGAAATGTTTAAAGTAATACTTGGGTACAATGGATTCGGATCAAGATTTTGATGAACGGACACTGGTGGTGAGGCAGAAAGCCTGCGAATAAAGAAAAGAGAAATGTGATCAAAGTGGAATCACTGAAGCCGGGAATGTGACAAGAGAAAGGGAATATATTAGAAAATAATGAAAACTTAGAACAATTAGAAAGAGTAGGAAGAAATGGAGGAGATACAAGAAACGATAAGAAGGGTAGAAGAGGAGACTCTAGGCAAAAAGGAGAAACGAAGAAAAGACACACAAAGTGGTGGACTGAAGAAGTGAAGGAGGCAATAAAGGAGGAAAACGATATTTGATGAAAAGGGGTGGCTGAAAAATAGAACCATACAAACAAGGGCTCAGTATGTGGAGGCAAGAAATAATGCAGAGAGAGTGAAAAGAAGAGTAAAAGAAGAGGCTGCAAAGAGAGAGGCGGAAGAAATGATGGAAGATGGGAGGGGAAAGGAAGAAGATTTTTAGACTGGCAAAAACATATAGAGGATCAAAGAGGAAAAAGTGTGCAACATCAAGTATACGTAGCCAGGGAGAGGTTTTTGGTGAAATCAATAGACACAAACAAGAGAGGAAATGGACGGAGTACTTCAGTGAACTGCTAAAGGTGAATGAACAGGGGAGGAGGAGGGAGAAGAGATGGTGGAGGGAGAGGAAGATGAGGAGGGGGAGGAGATAACTATGGAAGAATTAGAGGTGGCTCTGAAAGCGATGAAAAACGTTAAGACACCGGGTGAAGATGGGATACCACCCATAGAATTGATAAAAGAAAATGAAACAAAAAATTTTGAAACTGTTTAATAGGTGCTGGAACGAGAGTGAAGTCCCAGAAGGATGGGGAAAGTCAATTATAGTGCCAATATATAAGGGAAAAGGAGATACAAAAGACTGCAAAAACTACAGAGGAATTTCCTTGTTGAACCATCTGGCAAAAACATATGAGAGAATTTTAGAAAGGTTGAGAATAGCAGTAGAGCCCAGACTGGGGGAGCAGCACGGATATAGAAACAGAAACACGACGGATCTCTTGTTTGCTCTGAGAATTACGTTGGAAAAAGTATGGGAATTCAACAAACGAGCATATATAGCTTTCTAAGATCTGAAGAAAGCTTTCGATTCAGTGCCTAGAGAGAGAGACTTTGGAGAGTGCTGGAAGAGGAATATGCAGTGGGAAGAAAGTTGAGAGGAGCTCTGGAGAGTTTGTACAGAATAGAAAATCTAATGTAAGAACGGAATATGAGAATAATAAAAAATGGTTCATGGGTGAGAAAAGTAAGGGGTTAAACCAAAGGACGCGTGTTGTCAACCAATTTTGTTTGTATCGTAGTCTGGATGTAGCGATAAAGAAAGCTGATGAGAACGAATCGGAGATGTTGGACGGTGATATTTGGCTCAAGCCAGATGACTTGCGCGCTGGAGCGATGGGCACACCCGTTGAAGGTGGTAGTGGTGATGATCAGCTACAGGCGAGAGGCCGGTTGACTATAAAACGCGAAAAGAACGGAGACTCATGTTGGTCGTAGAGAAAAGGACGGAAGAGGTGAGAATAGAGGTGGAGGGGACTGAGATAAGACGGTGGAGAAATGCAAATATTTTGGGTGGAGTATTTGGATAGAAGGGGAGGAAAATGTTAAGAGATCATAAGTAAGGATGCTCAAGTATAGGGGGAGCAGTAAGAGCGTGTATCCCCATACTGAAAGATAGACAAATGCGTGTGGAGGTGAAAGGGTGATCTTTGAAGGTGTGTTAACACCGATTTTACTATAATGGAGCCGAGACATGGAGTAAGACAACAAGAGAGGATAGTAGAAGAATACAGTCCTAGAAGATGTACGTTTTGAGAGCGATAATGAAAAAGACTAGAGAGACAAGCAAGAAACTGAATAATAGGGAGGCAGGTTGGAAGTGATGGCTATATTAATAAGCATGGATGCAGCTAGATTGAGGTAGTGGGGACACTGGAGAAGATGCAAGAGGGGAGAGTAGCAAAAAGAGATGGGAGGTGGAGGAACGCGAGGAAATACGAGACCAAAGAGGAAGTATCTAGGAAGAGTGGAAGCTCGGTGGAAAGGACTCATTGGAGAAGACAATATGAATTGCTGTCCGATGCAGCACTGAGGAAGATGGAGTTTCGGAAGATAGAGGAAGATTCAGAAGAGTGCTGGCCCAGCTGCAGGGTCTTGACCCTTCCTGGAGCGGTGTTTAAATTGTAATATATTTATATAATATATATATATATCTACATTTATATATTGAGATAACTCATTAATACTGTCAGCGGGGGCCAGCACTCTTCTGATCTTCCTCTATCTTCCGAAACTCCATCTTCCTTCAGCTCCTGCATCGACGGCAATTCATGTCTTCTATGAGTCCTCCATCCGAGCTTTCCCATCTGCTTCCTATGATCTCACTCTTGGTCTCGTTTCTCTGGTCTCCACTCCCATCTCTTTTTGGCTACTCTCCCTCTTGCATCCTCTCCAGGTGGCCCACTACCTCAATCTAGCTGCATCCATCTTATTCAATATAGGCATCACTCCAACCTCCTCCCTTATTTTTTCGTTTCTTTGTCCTGTCTCTTCTAGTCTTTTTCATTATCGCTCTCAAAACGTACATCTTCTCCGACTGTATTCTAATCCTCTCTTGTTGTCGTAGTCCATGTCTCTGCTCCATATAGTAAAATCGGTGTTTACACACCTTCAAATATCACCACCTTTTCACCTCCACACTCATATGTCTATCTTTCAGTATGGGATACACTGCTCTTACTGCTCCCCATACTGAGCTATCCTACTTATGATCTTCTTATAGCATTTCTCCCTCTCTCCAAATACTCCACCCAAATATTTTGCATTTCTCCACGTCCTTTATCGCCTCCACCTCTATTCTCCACTCTCTTCCTCCTTCTTCTCTACTGACCAACATGATCTCCGTCTTTTCTAAAAACGCAGAAAAGACGGAGATCATTGTTGGCCCAGTAGAGAAAGGAGGAAGAGAGTGGAATACGAGTGGAGGGGGACTCGAAGATAAAGACGTGTGAGAAATGCAAATATTTGGGTGGAGTATTTGGAAGAAAGGGAGGAAATGTACAGAGATCCATAAGTAGGAAGTCAGTATGGGGGAGCAGTAGAGCAGTGTATCCATACTGAAAAAGATAGACCAATGCGTGTGAGGTTGAAAAGGGTGACTTTTGAGGTGTGTACCGATTTTACTATATGGAGCAGAGACATGGACTAGACAACAAGAGAGTGATAGTAGAATACCAGTCGTAGAAGATGTGTTTTGAGAAGGCGAATAATGAAAAGACTGAACGAGACAGAACAGAGAAACGCAAATAATAAGGAGGGGTTGGAGTGATGGCTATATTAAATAGAGATGGATGCAGCTATAAAAAAAAGATGAGGTAGTGCGGGCGCAACTGGAGAGGATGCAAAGAGGGAGAGTGCCAAAAAGAAGATGGGGAGTGGAGCAGAGAAACGAGACCAAGAGGAAGATCTAGAAGAGATGGAAAGCTTCGCGTGGAGGACTATGTGAAGAAGACCATGAAATTGCACGTCGATGCAGCAGCTGAGGGGAGATGGAGTTTCGGAGATAGGGAGGAAGATTCAGAAGAGTGCTGGCCCGCTGACAGGGGCTTGACCCTTCCTGGGAGCGGTTGTAAATTGTAATATATTATATAATATATATATATATATATATATATATATGTAGTAGTATGTTTATATAGTATTATATTATATATAGTATATTAATATATATATATACAGTATATATAATATATATATCTATATATATATATATATATATATATATATTATAGTTATATATATAATATATATATATATATATATATATATTATATGGAGTATATATATATATATATATATTATTTATATATATATTATATATATATATATATATAATATATACTATGATATACAGTAATAATATATATATATATAATATAATATATATATATATTATATATATATATATATTATATTATATAGTATATATATATAATATATTAAAGTATATATATAATATAAATATATATATATTATATTCATATATATATATATATATTTAGTGATATATATATATATAATTATTATATAATATATATATATATATATATATATTATATATATATATATATATATTATAGGTTTTGGCAGTAGGATAATATATATATATATATATATAATTTTATATTATATATATGAGTATATTGATAATGATGATGATGATGTAGATATATATATATATATATCATTATAAGTATATATTATATATATTTATATATATATATAGTATATATATAGTGTATTATTAATATATGTATATAATTTTATAATATTATATAATATATTATTAAAATATAT
>JABUQX010070411.1:15000-20000 GCA_015478945.1 Trachelipus rathkii | reverse complement strand
AATATAATACCTAGGAAAATAGGAAAAAGTATCAGAAAATGTTAATTGTGGCTGTCAGAAATGAGGTTCAAGCAAATACATCTCAAGAGCCTAACGAAGTAATGGATTGGCTGGAGGTAGCAGTCCAGATGACTTTTTTTGAATACGAGAGTTTGTCATCTACATCACCCGCGTCATTAAATAAAGATGAACTAGAAATAGGAGTGCTTAAATACCTTACGGATAAAGACAGATCCTTAGAGTCACTTAATAGGTATCCCTGTGCCTATTAAAATCTTTTTGCACTACATTACTCCACTACTTCATCCGGCCCTTAGATAAGTTATTCAGCTTTGCCGGGTCACATCATCATCCTGGGGGATCCAATGTCAGGCAGCGCCATATGCGGCCAGAAAGCCGCTCAGATACTAAAGCTGATTTCTTGATATTGTAAATGTTTATTAATTTTAAGTTACTATAAATAAAATCGTTATTCTCTCTCTTTTTTTTATTTTTATTTATGTTCTATATGGTTACAGAAAATTATTATCAATTTATTAATAAGTGATTAACTATATTTTTAAATAGTTATTATTATTAATTATTATTATTATTACTTATTATTAATTATTATTATTTATTATAATAATTATTATTATTATTATTATTGATTTATTATTATTATTTATATTTATATTTTATTATTATTATTATTATTATTATTATTAATATTATTATTATTATTATTTTTAAATTATTATTATTATAATTAACTAACTTTACAATACATTATTAATGCCATTTAATTTATTATTATTATAAATCATTATTAATATAATTATTCGACTCTTAATACCTTTGACATACCAATAATATCAAAACAATGTTGAAAGAAGATCGGCTAGCTAGGGTTAAAAGGACGCACAATTAAGATAATCTTCTACGTTTATTATAAAATACAATATATAAACAACTTAAATATGGATAATATTATATCACTAAATTCCATAAATGTATATTATTTATTGCACTAACTTTACATAATGAAACTTAAAATAAGATAAAGATTTTACAAATTGTATATTTCTATTATTTGTCAATGATAGTAATGTAAATTGCAATTTTTGAATAAAAGTTTAAAAAACTGTTAGTTAATTCAATGATTTAATAATCTTCAGCAGTAAATATGTATATGATTCATGTACCAAACTGTAACTTTAATTAAGCCCGAAACTGACCGAAAGTAACGCGTTACATGTAACGAGTAACGGTAACGCTTCAAAGAATTTTAAAATGTAACGAGTAACGATAACGCTACCCCTTTTCTCTCAAGTAACGAGTAACGGTAACGCTAACCAATTTCATGTAACGATGCCCATCTGTGTATATATGTATGTATGTATGTATGTGTGTGTGTGTGTGTGTTTTCAATGATGTAGAATATGAACAACATAGTTTCAGAACTTTTAAAGGTGTCCGAGAGGCCCCCGTGGTGGGGTTTGAGGGAGTACATACGAAAAGAGATGAAATAAATTACAGAATACATAGCTGATGTTGGAGTAGGAGTCGGTTCGACTCCTACAAGGAGTTGGAGGAATGGTGAAAGGGGGATCCGTGACTGAGTACTGCAGGGTTTGAATCAAAACTTGCATTAGACTTGTGTAATGTATGTTATATTAAACCTTGCATTAGGATACATGCAGAGGTCGTATACATAGACTCCTACATTTTATTTCATACTGATACATTTTATTTTAGAAAACCTGTTTCATTATTAAAGTATATGAAAAAACATTTTAGTTTTTGGAAAACATTTCATGTTTTTGAAAAAACATTTTGTTTTTGAGAAACATTTTATGTTTTTGAAAATAAAGCAGTATATCAGTAAAACATTAAAGCAGAAAAACAGTACAGCAATCACAGTTTCTTGTACCTCGCACGTTCAAGAGTCACTTTGAGAGGATTTCCTAAACACACATATAAAAAATACTTTATAATATATATATATATATATATATATATATATATATATATATATATATATATATATATATATATATATATATATATATGTACACTACAATTGAAGGAGTCGATGCCATAGATGGAGTCGAACGACTCCTGTTCGGAGTCAGATTAAAGATGGAGAGTAGTAGTAGTAGTAGTAGTAGTAGTAGTAGTAGTAGTAGTAGTAGTAGTAGTAGTAGTAGTAGTAGTAGTAGTAGTGGAAGCATCGATTGATTTTCACTATTAATACATATATTTCCCTTTTCTATTCAATCATATACATTTATATTTCATATTACTCGTTTTCTAAACCGAGCATGGACTTAAATAAATATATTTTAAATTGCAACATTTAAGAGATGTTGCGTTATTTCATTTTCTACACTTTTAATATTTTTCTTTTCAAAGAGATACTTATTTAACTTTTTTTTAAACATTAACTAAAATATTTCGAGTAAACTAGTTTCTTTTAATCTGAAACATTTATATTTTCTTATTTACCTTTGTAAACTTAAATTATTATATTTTAATTTCTTTTAAAGTTTTATTAAATTTTAGTAAAAAATATCAATTACTCACTACATCAATGGATCATACGCTAATCATCCACATATAACAGTCCTTCCCAAATCACCGTAATCCATTGATTAAGCGATTAACTTTCTATTCAGTCAAATACATTTATATTTCATATTACTCGTTTTTTAAACTTCGAACATGGACTTAAATAAATATATTTCAAATTGTAACATTTAAGAGATGTAGCGTTATTTCGTTTTCTACACTTAATATTTTTCTTTTCAAAGGGACACTTTTTTAATTTCTTTTTTAAACATTAACCATAATTTTTCGAGTAAACTAGTTTCTTTTAACCTGAAACATTTCTATTTTCTCATTTTCCTTTGTAAACTTAAATTATTATATTTTAATTTCTTCTAAAATTTTATTAAATTTTAGTTTAAAATATCAATTACTCAATACATCAATGGATCATACGCTAATCATCCACATATACCAGCCCTTCCCAAATCACCGTAATCCATTGATTAAGCGATTAACTGATGATTAAGTGATTAAAGTCCTAATTAAAATTAATTATTTGTATAACGTAACAAAGAAATATGCATCATTTATAAACATTACATAAAATTGTCAAAAACATTTTATGTTTATACCAAATTTCTTTTTTATTCTTTTCTTTTAAAAATATCAACTATAAGTGATTAAAGTCATATTTAAGTATCAATGAGATACAAACATTACATAAAAATAAGTTCTTTTGTATGATCACAACATAAATTTTAGTCTTTTAATGTTTTTAACGTATCTAACATACCTTTCGTACGAATAAATTGCAAACATTAACAAAATTCAATGCTAATATCTGTAAATAGCTAACATCACCTTACAAAACTTAAACTATTTCCACTTTTCCAACATTTCTCTAACAAATCAGTGGTAATTTTACATTATCATAGTAGTATTTAACAAAATTTAACAAAAATTTAACATAACCTAACATAATTATCACACTGATCATCAAAGTTATTTTTATAAGTTTTACTTTGAAAACAAAGCGATGTTGCCAAATCATCGGTACAACCGCTATTCCCAAATTTCACTAGATTAGAATAAAATGCTATCACGAACAAGGATACGTCATTATATATCCAAATAACATACCAAGACCCTATCTAACCTAATAACGTAACTTAGCATATCGTAACTAACATATGAATCTATGAATAATTACCAATGTCTCTCAAGTACCTAACAAATCATTACTGTTAACATAAAATACATTCCCAACGTAACAAAGTAACTTAACATGTAAACCTTTATTCCCAAGACTGAACATTACCAACATATCTAACATTTACAAAGTGCTATAACCTACCATAGATACTAACATTTGGAACTATGAATAAGTTCTCATCCTATCCAATCATTACATTGCAAAACTCAACCTATCCCTACTTTTTCTATCATATCATCAGCAACTAAAGCAGTATTATCTAACAAAGTCCCTTAATAAAGTATCAAACTTATCAAAGATCCAGCATCTTGAACTATAAATTGAGGCTACCTTCATCAAAGTGTCTCTCATATCAAATATAACATCATTTTGAACTATGAATAAACATTATATATATATATATATATATATTATAAATAGCAGCAGCAGTAGCAGAGACAGAGAGAGAGAAATATATATATATATATATATATATATATATATATATATATATATATATATATATATATATATATATATATATATATATAAATCAATTTAAAGACGCAAAATGTGTGGTATCGGTTAAAGGTATCGGCAAAATTTTACCGACACAGTAATATCTTACAAAATTTATAATTTTCTAGCAAAGATAGTATAACCTAACAGATCTAAACACCCTAAACTACAAATAAATGCTTGGATAAAAATGTGTCCAACCTATCAAAGATACGATATTTTCTACATTAATATTTTCATTGATGTTAAAATAGCAAATTTAACTCAAGTAAAAGTACGTACTTCCATATCAAAAATAGTATATATCTCTGATCATTTCCTTCATGTTTATACACCCTTATAAACTAACCTACCTAAACAATACTAGAAAGGCTAGTCTGAATTTACTAACACAGCTATGTTACTTAAGCATTTTATCGTACTCATGCCAACAGTACATAACTCTGATTATTCCCTTCCGAAGAGGGCTTGCACACCCAAACAAACTATCATCACCTTTTCCAGCAAACCATTGCTGGCCCAGGCTGTGTTACTCTACCAAGGTCTTTCTCCGTCACTCTTCTTACAAAGTGATACTTTTATAAAATTAATTTTAACTATTTTCACAAAGTACCTAAAGGGGAACACATCTTCCTCCAAGAGAAACTCTATAGGAACATTCTGAAATGATGAAGTCCCACTTGGGGGATCACCCCAAAGGGGGCGTAAGCAGGCATTACCCCTCCGGAGGAGGGATAAGGCTTCAGACCTGAGTTCTGAG
>JABUQX010070411.1:5000-7500 GCA_015478945.1 Trachelipus rathkii | reverse complement strand
GTCCAGAAACTTAAAATTGCGGAGGCTTTCTACATCAAAACACGCAACCAGACCTTAACATAAAATTTTATGTATTTATCAGTCAGACTCAATATCATTTGATTTACTTATTATATATCAATTTAAAAACTCATTCGCTTACAAGAAATAATCCTCTGAAGATGTCTCAAGTATAGAGACGAAACGCGTCGGGAAATCTATGTAAATATATCTTCTTCTCCTGTATATTATTTTCAAAGATTATTTTAAAGAAATTAAATTATGTACAATCGGCTTCAGATATTTCCCACCCACCTCTATTTAATCAAATATCGAAAGTGGCTTGGGTCCAATATTTTTTCTTCAGATGCCCCGCCCACTTTTGCATATATATATATATATCAGAGGTGGGCGCGCAAATTTTAAACTTTAAAGCGCAAACGCAAAAGCGCAAAGTGGAAAAACTTAGTCCGCAAGCGCAAAAGCGCACAATTTTTCAAAAAAATTAGTCCGCATGCGCAAAGCGCACATGTCCGCAAATCAAATTTTTTTTTAAAAGCACAAATTTAGGAGCGCAAAAAAAATAAAAAAAATAAAGCGCAAGTATTTAAAGAAGAATTATTTTTAAATTTTAATTGAAAGATGCAAATATATATAACAAAAAATGAGAAAGATTTTATTAATGTTATTCAATTATCTGTGATCTTCCTCCTCGCTCTCCTCTTGCATTCTGAATAGGGTCATATTCCCTTTCATAAAGATAAATTTTTCAAAATTGCTGGATGCCATGGCTGCCCTCTTTGCTTTTAGAATCTCAGAGCCTTGTCTAAACAACCTTTCCACGACCGCTGAGCTGGGTAATTGGGTATTATACTTAATAAACAAGTCCACTCAGACCTCCTGGTATTCACACGGAAACAGGTTCCTAGTGAGAGGGGTACTGTGGTGAACATTTACTGCAGACCAGCTATCCAAGATTTGTCCCAACTTCTCCTCCAGAGGTGACTGCTGGATATATGGGCCCTTCACTTTCTGAAATATTTAGAAATGGTATCAAGAACTCAAATCTTTTTAAGTTTCATTTGAACATTATGTCAGTGTATTGTGAATATATATGTAATGTATAAATTGTATATATATATAATATATATATATATATATATATATAATATATATATATATATATATATATATATATATATATATATATATATATATATATATATATATATATATATATATATATATAAACTTTATATATATATGTATATATATATAAACTTAAGTTATCTTCTGTTAAATATATATATATATATATATATTATAAAGATATATATATATATATATATATATGAATATATATGTAATGTATAAATTGTATATATATATATATATATATAATACAAGAGATGCTTGAAGTTTGTTCCAAATTATAAAAATAACTCACCATAATTGGGTCACTTTCAGACTCTGTCCCATCACCTTCAGTGCCTTAATGTTTACAAGTAAGATTCGCTCCAATATTACACTTTATTTCCTCCAGTATCCTGGTCTTGGTAGCTTAGTACTTCCCCTCATTTAACCTACGTACCACTCCGAGTTTGAAGTAAGGATGCAGAGCTGTTGCCATAAGCAAATCAAAATCATCAAAGATACTGCTGAACCTCGGTTCAAAGCTCTTTTCTTTCCCTTTGTTTGCCTTTGGTTGCTTTAGCAAGTAGTTGACTAAGTTTTTGGCATAGTTAAATTTTTCCACCTCTCGTTGCATTTCCCTGATCTTGTTCTTGAGGAGGAAGAGATTAGGCAATAGGACTCCCGCGTACGCATTCTTCTCTTTCTGCAACATATCAAGCCTAACAGCAATAGGCGCCATTATTTCGATGTACTCCGCAATTACCTCCTTATCACTTTTTTTTAAATACTGGAAGACAAGGCTTTTGCTCCACACAAATGTTGTTGATTTGTGTCCTGCGACCATCAAGGTTCTTAAACAGGTCTTTTATAGAATCGTATAGGGAGTTCCAGCGATTAACACTTGGTGTTTTAAGCTTTGTTCCCAACTCCTTAATTCTCGCAGCAGTTGTAGTTTTCCTGTTTTGGGCATTCCACAATTCCTGTGCTTTGGTAAGTGTCTTATTAAATGGATCTTGGTACCAGAGGACCAGCGAGGAACATTTGAAACATCCTTAGTAGCCAAGATGTTTAATGTGTAGGAAATGCAACGGCGATGTTCAGTTAGGCTAAGTGCATCATGTTCTTTAAGCAGATTTTCTAGCTGGAGAGGTTTTGTCTGCAGAACCTCTGTGTCACTAATTTGCTCCATCTCTTCAAGCGCAACCACTATCTCTGCAATCGGTGCCTGTTCTTCTTCCTCTTCGTCACCCGTTTCTGCATGAGCATCCACCCGAAAGGTTGCACAGAAATTTGCACCGTTATCTGTTGTAATGCAGACAACCTGAAGATAAATATTTAATTTTGCTGTTTCCTTATTCATTTGGAGTTATAATTTTAGTATTACGTT
>JABUQX010070410.1:20000-42174 GCA_015478945.1 Trachelipus rathkii | reverse complement strand
AGAGAGAGAGAGAGAGAGAGAGAGAGAGAGAGAGAGAGAAGAGAGAGAAGAGAGAGAAGAGAGAGAGAGAGAGAGAGAGAGAGAGAGAGAGATGAGAAGAAGGAGAGAGGGAGAGAGGAGAGAGAGAAAGAGAGCACGAGAGAGACGAGAAGAAAGATAGAGAGATGGAGATATGGAGAGAGAGCGAGAGAGTGACGGAGAAAGAAAGGGAAAGGAGCATTGAGACTGAGAGAGTCCGAGACAGATAGAAACAGATATTAAGACAGGAAGAGAGATAAGAGGAGAGACAGAGAGACAAACAAGCCCTTCGATAAGCATCATTACCAAACGCTGATTTGCGAGTCAAAAGCAGAATTCGGAATGCCTTTTAGGCACATCATTTTATACATTAAAAAATAAAAAAGCACAGAATGTCTATTTTAAACCAAATACAACCTGATTGGAAGCCCATTAAGCGGCGTAAAGCCACAAAAAAATTTTTTGCTTTTTACAAGGGAAAATGAAATTGTATTAAATCGATTAAACAACTCATAAGAGAGTAATTTTTATGGCATATATTATCTTGTTCTTTAAATATTTAAAAAAATATAAATAAATAAATTCCTTCTTTCAGGGAATGCTACTGGCCTACCTTGCCTACCCAGAGGGCAAGTTACCACTGATATATTAATATATAAATGATAATATAATAATATATATATATATATATATATTATAATATATATATTATATAATATACTATTATAATACTATATAAATAGTTATAAATATATATATAATATATAAGCATAAAAATATTACCAGTATAAATAATATACTTATATATATATATATATATATATATACTATATATATATATATATAATATATTATATAACTATATATAATATATATATATATAATTAATATATATATATATATATATATAATATTATATATTAATATATATGGAGAAGGAAAGAAGGGTCTCAAGAGAAGCCTGAGGCGGAAAACTATTATTATTCCATATTAATAAACAGAAAGGAGACTCTGAGAGAGTGCAAAAATTACAGAGGGATATCTTCTGATAGACCAAATATGGACCAAAAGTATATGAAAAGAGTGGTTGGGAGGAACAAGGATGAGAAGAGATCACTTGAACCACAACTGGGAGAGGAAACAGCATGGGATACAGGAAGAAAAGGGTACGACAGACCTTATGTTTCACATTGAAGAAAGATTGAGATAAGATTTAACAGAGCCAACAGATGTAGGATTCTATGTAGCTTTTATGGATTGTAAAAAGGAGACAAAGCTTTTGACCACAAGCGTACCTAGGATGGAAGATGATGTGAGGGTGTCTAGAAGAAAATACGGAGGGGAAATGAGGATTGTCGTGCACTGCACTGAAGGAGGTATCTAGCAAAGTGGCTAAGTGCAAATACTCCACGTTACGGTCATCACCGACCGTTTTCGAGAAACAGGGTATAAACATGAAAAAAAATGGTTTTGAGAGTGTGGCGAGAAGGGAGGATGGAAACAGGGAAGCCGTCATTGTCGCCCTTTATTGTATCATAGCTTATATTGACTTAAAGTCATGAAGAGGCTTAAAGAGGAGGGTGGGGAAATGAGAGAGAGCAGAATATTATGCATATGCGGAATGAATTCGGCGAGATGCGTGGAGTGAACAGGTAGAGACGAAGGAATTAGGCGAAAGATTACGAGATGTTTCGCGGAAAAAAACTCTGGAGCAAAAGAGCGCTACACAACAAATGAACACTGAGAAAACGGAGGTGATGATGGTGAGCAGAGAGGGGAGGAAGGTTGGGAGATATTCAGAACAGTGAATGGAGAAAGCATTGAAGAAAAAGTTAAAAGGAATTCAAATACCCTGGGTGGAACTTATTATACAAATGACGTATGAGGGTTAAATAAACATGTGATGCAGAGACACGCAATAGGATAACGGAAAGTTAGACGCAACAAAGAGCGGCAAGGGCTCGTAGTACTCCCTTATTGATGAAAGAGTCACATATCAATGAAGAAGTGAAGGTGAAAAGAACAGTATTATCACAACAGGGAAGTGTTAGCACCTATATTGCTTTACGGGAGCGGAGACATGGTGTACTACCAAAAGGCATGAAAGTAAGGTACAGGCAACGGAGATCGAAGATCTTGGAGAAGCAATAATTGGAAAGACTCAGGAAGAAGAATAAAGAAATGAAACGAGTCAGAAGGGAAGTCGGAGGGACACCTATGGTGAGGGGATAGATGTGGCAAAAATCGATGGTGGAGGACCTTTGGAAACGGATGCAGGGAAAAAACAGGGCTGTGCGAAAAACGAAGGAGCTGGACCCTGAGATGGAAGAAGACTTCAGAGGAAGACCAAGGAAACGAGATGGAAGGAGTCGTTGCAAGAATTCGTTGTTGATGAGATCGCGGGCTGCCTGCAGAGGAGGGAAACAAGACGAGCAGACTGTTTGGAAGACAGCAGCCCGAGTTGGAAAAGCATTGCTGAGTCGACTGATCAGGTCAGTGGTTTCTACAACCAGGACCTTCCTGGGGGAGGACAGTAAGTATTATATATATATATATATATATATATATATATATTTATATATATATATATATATATATATATAAGTATATATATATATATATATATATATATATATATATATATAATAATATATATGTATATCCTAATATATTATATATATTACCATAATATAATTATATAATTATAACTATATAATATACATATTATATTATAATAATATATATATACTAATATATATATATATATATATATATATTATATATATATATATATATATATTATATATATACATAAATATATATATATATATATTATATACCTATTAGGGATGCACCGGAGAGTGATTTTTTGGCCGGAAGGCCGGAGAGCCGGAGGCCGGAGAATAAAAATTTTAAATTCCCGGCGAGAGGCCGAGTCTCCAGGCCGGCGAGGGCCGGAGTCTCCGCCGGAGAATGTAAACTCTTCATCTAACCACTCTACCTATATAATATATATATATATATATATATATATTATATATATATATATATTATTATATATATATATATATATATATATATATATATATATAATATATATATATATATATATTAATATATAGTATGAAGATTGACCTAAATAAGCACCTAGAGTTTGATCCGTCGTCCGGATCATTAGTAATTAACTACCTTGAGAAGTTTCACTCCTTGAAGAGGGCTAAACCCGTTGAGATACACACTAGTGTACGGTGTGAACTACTTGTGCACGCTTACTGGAATACATTACTATTCAAGAGGAACCCAAAGAAAGGTTCAATATTATATATAGCACAAAACCTTTACTGGATTATCTTGAGAAGAAACATAAAAAAGAATTTTGAAGAGAAAAGAAATATCTGAATCTTCAAGAGCAGAAGAGGAAAGGTGGCCGAAAAAGAAAACATGATATCACAGGCACAGCAGAAGCAGATGATGATCCATCCATATCATCAACTTCTCCCTCTATTAAAAAGATTTGTTCAGCCTTTACACTGTTTGAAATAACTGATAAAACAAAGATTTAAGCCAATAAGTATAGCAAAGAAAAACAAACATGATTTTAAAAATGAACAAACAAACAAACACAACAAAAAAACAACCCCCCCCCAACCACCCCACACCCCCCCACCACACCCCCCACACCTAAAGGCTACCAAATATCCACCCCCAACCCACACAGGCGGCGCAACTTAAGCACCATCTCGGAATCCGTGGAAACAAACTATCAAAACTCTCTCCACTATCTCTAAGCTATTCGCACACCCAGCAACACACAATTAGACGACCACCTCTACAACGCACGCCCCACCCCATTAAATTAATTTAAGTATGTAAACACAACTATAATATTTAATAATATAAGAGCTTTTAAGAAGAGATTATAAAAAAAATGCTAAATAAGTGTTTTCAATAGTATAAAAATTAAAAAAAACAATCAATTTAACAAGGTAACAATGAAATTCCAGAGAAAGAATAATAAAAATAATAAACTACAGTAATTGATAAATATTAAAAAATGAAAGACTTATAAGTTATGTTAAGCGAATTGGATTGGAAAAAGATTTTAAAAGGAAGAGATTGGAAAAATTAAAAATAAAAGTAGTCTTAATTTTATCAATTAAGAAGGAAAAGCTTGTGTTTCAGACGTAAGAAATAATTTTAAGAGATAGGGATTTAAAAAAAAAGAAAAATATGAATGTTGTATAAGAATAAAGAAAAAAAAATTATAATCGGTATGAGTAATATTTTTATTAATCTAGAAAATAGTTTTATTAAATTTAAAAAGAATAGTAATAAATTTTTTGAATATATATTTATAAAAAATGCAAAAAATGATTTAATTCATATTGTCAGGCAAAGAGAAGAAGTTCATACTGATCACAAAAATTTGTTCAAGAAAAAAAGTAAAAGAAATTAAAAAATATAATTTGAAATTAAAAAATATTTGAAAAAGATGTGGAAAAAAGATGGAATTCATCATATTATATGCTTAAGCCCCCTAAATGGAGAAAAAAAATTGAAAATTATTATATATTATTAAAATAGGACAAAAAAAAAATAGATATATTAAAAATGAAAATAAAGAAGGATAATGGAGAATATAATTTGAGTTGATAATAAAATTCTTGAAGAATCTAACAAAAAGAGAGAGTTGATATGATATAGATTTATTATTTTGCAATTAAATAAAGGTTAATGAATTAAAAAAAAATATTTAGTAAAAACTTGGAAGGGAATAGAAGGGTAAAAACATAATGAAAGATGAAATTCTTAAATTATCGTTACTAAAGTTTCCTATGTTTTAAGACAAGAAAACTTATCTCGTTTGGAGAAAATTCAGAAAATATAAAAGTAGAAAATTTTAATCTTAAAATTCTATGAAAAGAGAATAAAAAAAAAATTCGATAAATTAAATAAGAAAAAAATTCTCTCAAAACTACTGAAAAATATTAATAAAGTTATAAATTAAAATTATAAAAAAATGATGATTAAAAAAAATAGTTTTAAAACAAGAAAATGAAGGAATATGAAAATGAAAAAGCAGATATTTTGATATGGAAAAAAAAATTTAAATTTTGTGAAGAGACATGTGATGTTATGATAAAAATAAGTGAGGTAAGGAAAAATGTAGAATATTAATGATCAAATAAAAATAATCTGTGCATATTTCTGGTCACACGGAAAAAAAACATAAAGATAAAAAAGTAGGAAGAAGGCAAGTGACACGAGGGCGAGAAGTCTGCCGGTTCATAGTAAAGGCCCTGGATCGAATTTAGGAACGGAAATACTCTGTTTAGCTACTCTGTGAAATCCAAATAAGAAGCATTTGCTGCAACAGAAAAATTATTTTTCTGGGTTGTAAATATCTGACAACACTCACGGCATTGGAGATGAGGAAGTTGGATTTCCTACTTGTCGTTCTGTGGATGGCAGTTTCTGTAGAATATTTCGTTATTATGACGAGAAGAATAAGATTTTGGTTTCCTTGTATGTCATGTAAATTATGTCGTACCAGTGTACTGTATGCTTCACGGCTGGCCCCGGCTGGACTTGTATTAATTAATCATAAAATCAATCTTTGGCTCTCAGGATGCTTAAAGTGATTGGTTAGGGGTAAACTGTTCTTTTTGTCATTGGTATTGTAATACGTGTTTCTTTTCTTTAACTACAAAGCACGCGGAGTTGGAATTTTGTTTATCTGAATCATTCATTATTAGGAGTGTAAAAAACGACAAGGGAAGATATATGTTGATAAAACGAACCCGTAGTTGTTAATGCAGGTATGATGATATTATTAATAAATGTAAAATGTTTCGGAAGAGCAATTCTCTCGCACATTGTTTCTCACAAGTCTATGTCGAGCGGAAATGGATAAAATGAACTACTTTTTCACGTGAAATAGAGAAGACAAATGGACATAATTACTATCTCAGTGAGAGACTTATATATTCAGGACTTTATTTCAAAAAAAGTAGAGAAGAGGGATTATACTAATTTGCATAACTAGATATAAATCTAAAAAGTGTAGTGAACTCTCTACTCACTAACGACATCGAATACATTAACGCCTGAATAGCTTAGGGTTGGGTGTTGGAATATATATAGGCTTTTAAAGATAACTCAGAATGAACACGTCATTGTGTTAAAAATAGCTATTATTGATACGGTTAAATGAAATCACTGCCGAATAATAAATAATCATAAGCTATATATATATTGATATATATATAGGTGATCACATAAGAGTTAAAACGAAGAATAAACGGAAGACAGCTAATGGAGGTGAAGCAAAAAAGGAATAAAATTAAAAACAATACAAATAAAGATATAGTACAAGCTGTTTACTTCTAAAAGACCACTTTTCACTTGGGCATTTAACCTCAAAGTAGGTAAAAGGGTAGTAGCGTATTAGAAGATCTTATTAAGATCTGGTAATTTGGATTGAACTATGAGTGACAGAGTCACCCATAATGTAGTATAGTGAAATGGCGTAGGTTGAAGTCCCTAGTATAAACAACCCGAGTATTGGGAAGCTTTAAAATGATTCAGTTTATAAGTCGACCTTTATAGTTTAAATTCACTTAACTCGGGAGCCTTATAAGTAAGATATATATATACTTGAAAACTATTTATAGTAATCGAATTGAGGTATAATATGTATGAATCTTGCCGGCTATCTGCACATTGAAGAGTCTTAGGTTATATATATGAAGAGGGAACTGGGAAATAGGGGATTAGATATTGTGATAATGAGTATATCCTGGCCCCTCATATCTCACTAATCGATTGTCAACCTCCTTTCTATATAGAAATTAAACTGAGTCTAGATTTTATATTATCAGATGGTATTGAAAAGAATATAGATTCATAGTATAGACTAATTAAGTCTCGAGATAAGTGTATTCCTTGCATAACATATTACACGTTTGGTTATATTGTACAATTAATTGATTTATTAGTTGAACAAAGTATTTCCTCATTCTAGAAAATTAGGTAATAGTCACACGTAACAACTTACCATTGAAAGGATAAAGTATATACATTTGATAGAGTCTGGTTAATGTTATTGTGTCTAGGTGCTATGTATATACGTATTTAGGAGACATTGTCCTCCCTATGTGTAACTGGGGTAATGTTTAGAGGTGGAATACCTCAAGTAAATTTGAAGATGGAAGGTGTATTGAAGTGATAGTGGGTTCTTCACTGGCTAGAGGAGGGGGAAAATAAATATTGTATGACCCTAAAGTTATAGGGTTTTTGTTCAATTAGCCAATAGGTATGTATAGCTCGTTTACAACTTTAAAGGAGTATGGCTCTGACCCTTTTCTAATTTGGTGAAGGAGTATTTTTTCAATGTAATGGATGGATAATGAAGAGTCCCCTTCCGAACCAATGTGAGAAATTAACCGAGATATAATGAGTCACAATTACACCAATTCAATTTTAATTTGAGTGTTTTTTTTGGTCATGTCAGAATAGTATAGGACAGTGCATCAACGTTATATAGCTATATTGAGTGTTTTCTTTATGGGAAGGGTAATTTCAGCCAATTCTACCTGAGTAACTCTCTTGGACTTCATGATACATCTTGCAAGAGCAATTTTAATTTTGATAGGTGTATCTCGTGCACTTGTTGCGTCTAAATTCGTTATTGCTGGAGGTGCAAATTTCTCATTAACTGGAGTTTTACCTTTCAAGACTATGACTGTTATGTTTTTACCTTTATTTTGACATTCATATAATTTACACCCCCCCCCCTCGAAAGGGACCTGGAGGCGTTGGCACAGCAGTGTTCGTATTTAACCGACACTGAGGTGAGTTAAATTTAGACCTACTGACATCATTTGAAGAATGCATTGGTGTGCACCTAACATCTGGAAAATTCTAAGCCTTTTGTGGTTTGAGAACTTAATTTAAGTTCGGTTTTTTTTAGTTACAAACTATAGAATATAAAATAGAACTGTATATGCTGAAACTTGTGGAATTTATGCTTCATATCCCATTTAGGCATTCACATATATACAGTCATTCTGAGCTCGCCTAAAGTAGAGATCCTTGCCGGGGTGATCTGTCATGGAAGCCACGTGTTGCGGTCCTCCTGATTCATTCTTTCCACTGTAGCATTATTAACCGTGAGTATTTTAGCTGTTTCAAAGAACAAGATAATATAAGAACTAACGGCGTGTATGTGTGAATCAAACAAATATGACTTAAAGTTTGAGCCTGGCGTTTTCCGGGTGAACCGTGTTCAGTCCCATGAGTGATAGCAGATGAGGATCACCCTTTATTTGGTCGTGCGCGGCCGGAGCCGGAGATCTTCAAAATGGCCCGAAACTCCGGGAAAAGCAGGAGAAGGAGAGTGAGATAAGTGTGAATAACTAATAAATATACTAGAGCGCTGTGAATGGGGATAAATTTCATAGAAGAAAGAATTATAGGTAATAAAGAACTCGGAAGAAGCCTAAGAGTTATAATCATGTAAACCTTTAAATTAAGAGTGGTTTCTAAATTTGGTATAGTATAGGTACTGTTCACGATAGTCACTCATTAGCGAAATTTTAGCCTGAGTAGTAACAAAATTCATAATAAATTAAAAGTTAAGTGGATTTTTGTTACCCTTGAAGTGGAAAACTTATATATAATATGGCTAGATATATACGGTCTCTTCTAGAGTTAATCATTTGTATACGGTTTAGTTAGTGTGTTTTTTGTATTATGATAAAAAATAGTTATTCGGTAACGCATTGTATTTTTAATAAACGAACTTTCTAGTAATAACCAATCACTGTCATTTCTTTGCTATTTTTGAGAACATCTTTTAACAGGATATTTGAGTATATATATATATATACTAGGTGGTGAAGGTGTAATCCCAAGATGACAAAAGAGGACCCAAGTACTTTAAAACAAATAGATTTGGAAGAAATTCTTGGGTAAAGGCATGGTCAAGTAATAATATATTATAATATAATATATATTGATATGTGTCCCTTAGGAGATATATAAGTGGTTTATCTACATAATTATGTGTTGTGGAATATGAGCTCCAGTTTATCCCATTATGTCTGGTTTTGATTTGGAGTTGAGTTTAGTCTTGAGAAAAGGGTTTAGTTAATGGCCTTATTTTTGAGGAACAAGGAATTAGAGCATGGAGCCTAGTTTGTATTTCATATTTTGGAATGGAGGAGTTACCGTTTTGGTCCATTATATATATTATATTATATATAGTGACCTATATAAGGCCAGTATATTGAGGATGTTAGTCAATGCTGGAAGTTTTCCACTGGAATTTGGTGAGGGTAGTCTGCTTGAGGTTATATATAGAAGTTATTATGTGTGTAGTGGGATATTAAGCCTACAGCCTGGTATAGGGATGGATAGGTAAGCCTAAAAAGTGATTATGGTGGGGTATACGGTAGATGTTTATGATTTATATTAGGTAGATATATATTATTTGTTTTATCCACGTATATTGCGGGCCGGAATTTGGTCATATGGTGATATTTTTTTCGTTCCTGGATGAGTTTTGCGCGGTTTCTGGCTGGCAAACTCACATCTGTCCCCCAGAACGAAGCCTCAATTTGGAAAAATTCCGGCGTAACCGGAATTACTAATCTACACTGTTCTACTGACAAGGTATGTGAAGAGAGAGAGTCTTTATTTGAGAGAGAGCGCAATCTTATGTTTAGCAGTAACGCTACCTCAAACCAGTGTTTAGGCTACCCACGATTTCTATGTTGGAATAAATAAAATTTTTCAAACAGGAGAGTGTGAAAATTAGAGTTTTAGCCGTTTCGAGACTTGGTAGGAAATAAATTTTACATCTCCTCTAGTTTGATCCACCGTGATCCCAGTATTATTTCCACGGAGTGAATCTACAGTATTGATCAATTGAAACCAAATAACACCACGGTGAACTATAACTTATTTGAAGTTACCTCAGCCAAAACGTCTTGGTCCGAAAGGGAACAAACGATATAGGATTATAAGAATATCTCATTAAATTCAAATTTATAATTTCCTATAAAGACTCGTATAATAACAATCACTGTTAAACTTATTGAGTAAAACCCTTATTTTTAACCTTTGTGTTAGGGTGAGGGATTAGATGATGGTTATTAAAGGTCAGCCCAGTAAAACGGGAATTTATTTTTAGGTATTATACTTATAGTCAGAGTTTCCCCCCGTAACCCAGTGAGGGTGAGATAATAAATTACTTAATAAATAATTGTAATTACCGGAATCCCTATTTATCCTGTTTGGAGATTTTATGATGACAGCCTGTAATCCTTTTCCAGTATTATTTCCCTGTTCTAAGAAAGTATTAAAAATACGGTGCTTATTAAGAAGAATGTGTTCCTTAATATTTATTACCTACGGTAAGTATGAGAATAAATAATAGAAAGGTAAAATAAATCTGTAAGAGAATAGTTGGTAGTAAAATAGATAAAGATATTAAGATTATGATATATGTATAATAGGTAGTAGCCCTTGTATACCTATAGAGTGAAATGGAATAATTTCTATTATGTGTAGGAGGAACTCACCCTTATCACGCTTAGTTATTTTTATCTAAGTACATTATAGTATAACTTTTAAGTTAAGATATGACGATCTTCTTGGTAGCTAGATAAAAGCTTTTATCTGAGATGTTAAGTGGTGAAGCAAAAAGAAAGACTGGGTTAAAAGTTCGAGCACTCAGGCATGAGATTAATGTGGTGGGACGATTCCATTCTCTTTCAAGGGAACGTTAATATTCTCCAATATGAGTTTACACATATTTGGTCTATCATGTAGAGGAAATGAAAGATGAGAGGTGTTTGTAAGAATAATGGATCTGAATATATTGGTGTGAAACCGAAATGAGAAACCGAAAGTGTGAGACAGAAAGGCTGGGCACAAGGCATTTTGCCGGGGAGTTGCAGTGTTAATACGTTTGGGTGCGCTTGAGGATGAGCGTAGGGGCGTGGAACCTGAATCGCGGAGGGAAGCTAGTCAAGAAAGGCTGCTTTACTGCCTTTGTGGGTAAAATTGATAAAGTGGGGGCGGTGGTAGAATAGCTCACTTTGGCCTCCACCAATCTAAGTAAATAGTTTCTTCCTGTAATAATGCGCAGTGGAATTCAAATAAGAAGTGAGTGAAATTTTAAATGGTCAATCTTCTGGTTACAGAATTAAAATATTCTAATATTGAATTTAAGTGCAATTTCACCTTAGGATATGACGGCACCATCTGATCCCGTTTTAACTTTATCTAATGTGTTTCCTATAATTTTATTCTAAGCGTAAACTGACTCGCTGGTCACTTCACTTTCAATTTGCGAGTAGAGCGTTGTAGTAAGACATATACGTAAGGTTAGTTAATTTTGCAGGGAGTAAGTGTGCGTCCTCCGTTCTCATATAGATGCGTGCTTGATGGGATAGTTTCGCTACTTATTATAGATGTTCAGAAGGCTCAGGGAAAACGAAACGATTTACTTGAGAGGCAACAATCTTTATTTCGATTTGTGAATGGTATATGCGTGCGGTGTTTAATCGTGGGAATACAAAAAAATGGACATGTGGAGGGATGACCCTCACTACAACGTAGAAAGATGACGAGAAAATATCTGCAACTTCCTTTCATGTACTTGCTACATACTATTATCGACTTTTCAACCTAACAAATAGTAGTGTTTGTTCTTATAGTTGGCGTGGTCAAGTCTATAATCCATTTTTCTACCTAACTTCTGCTCTGTGATTATAAACATTCATTTTCAATTCATAATCCAGCTACAAAAAGGTCTTGATATCATCCGTGCGGTTGTTGTTAAGTCAATGAGTCCTGTACAGCTACTATAAAGAGAGCAAATTTAGGTCTTTAATTAGTGTGTTTGATTAATATAATATGTCTACGTTGATCCTATTTTTTCTACTCCTCTTTATATTTAATGAATATGTCAGAAACTCCTCAAGCCATTCTTCAACAAGACAGATGGCGTTACTGGTTGTAAATCAGGATAGGTCTGGAACTCGGTGCAATGTCAGTCTTCATATAGAGTTTACGATAAATAGAGATATGACTTTAAGAATATAATAGATAGAGCTCAAATAAATATATATTCTAACAAATTATTATAATATAAAATATGTTATAAATAAAATTTATTAAAATAAGATTTAAATATTTTCCTTAACCTTAAATTTTTTTTAATTTTTATGATACATATAATACTTTTTTCTCTAAAATACTGGAAAAACACGTAAAAATGAAAATTTTATCATGAATAATATAAATGATTTAATTTAAGAATGATATTAGTGCTTATAATAAAGATAAAAGGTGTTATTAATTCTTTGTTTACACAGGTAAATAAATCGCTAAGAATCTCCAATAATTACTCTTCCACTGATTCTAATAAATCTGTATGTTCCGAGAGATCTTCAATTCTCCCAGTGTGCATATAGATAATATACAAGAATTATACATATAGCTGTATTGCGCACACGCTATTACTGAAAAAGTAAGATAATAAAGCAGTCAACTTTGATATAGTGTAGGAATAATTAAAATATTGGTCTCCCAAAAGATTCAAGCTCCCCTAACGAAGTGAAAACGTTTTTTGCTCTCAAACCCAGCCATTAGTAGTATATGAACGAACAAAATTAGATCTTTCTTTATGTTTTTATTGTACTTATAATAAGTAATATTTTGAATTGTAGCGTTAAAAACTATGAGAAATGAATTTTGATTGATAAAATAGATCTTAGATAAAAATGAGTCTGATGGTATTGAACCCATAAGAATTTTAACTCCGCCTAGTCATGGTCCCTTTTTTGGTTCCCTTACTTTATTAGATGTTCACCTTGTGTTAATTTTATGTCGGATATTATACAGCTAATAAAATGGAAGCTCACTGGAAAGCTACTCGCAGAAAGTCAATCTAAGTCATCACTAAATTAAATATAAAAATCACTATATGTGACAAGTGTTGCCCGGGGAAATTTTATCATCTGTGGATTAAAAATTCGTTCTGAGGTGATATTTCATACTATAAGTAGATATTTGAGTCCCTAACATATAGTCCTTGAAAAAGAACTTATAAGCCGGTTGTCTCCTAGACCAAACTATAATAGTAGATATTAGAATTGTTATTTTGCGCAAAGATTAAAGGATTATCTTTTGTTCGTCCATAGGGGTGTAAGTAAATAGACTTCCCAATCCAGTGCAGTCGAATTGAAGTAGAGAAAAATTCCTCCTGAGTGATATGAGAAGAGGTACACTGATTAGGAAATTAGATTTAGTTGGAGTGGTTTGGTTATTCCCAGTACCAAGGTTTAAAGTTCAAAGGTTACAGCAAAAAGATATTAAGTTGTAGATAAAAAGTAAAGGTAATCTCCTAAGTACAAGATGAATTATTATTATAAGACCAGAGAGAGAGTCTATTATAAGGAATCGATTTAATAGGAATAGATTTTAACACCAAGAATCCTTTAGGTGGAATTAGGAGGAGACTTTAGATCCATTTGGGTAACGATATACATTATCCTCACGTATCATAAAATGAACCTTTGAGAAGAAGAGGGAGTTTTAAAATAAGAATTTAATAATTTTTAGATTAAGAATTCATAAGAATTAATAGTGAGATTGAATGTTTATATAAGGACTTATGGTTATTTTTAAGGGTATTTTTTAAGGGGAATATTGCGCAATTGAGTACACAGTTCATTTTTTTAAACTCGTTGGTAACCGGTGCAGTAAAAGAAATAAATGACTCATTTTAAAGTTATTTAGCTCTTCTATATTACATATTAAATGATATCTGATCAGCCTTAGGAACTTCTCGGATACCTGCTAATCATAATTTTCTTATAGTTATAGTGTGAATTTGTTTGAGGGGGTTTGGAGCTTGAGTATTGGGAAGTGCCTAAGGTTGTGGGATCCCGGTAAGCGTGCAGCCTAATAATCAAGTGTGGGAATAGTAGAATGTAGAGTGGTGAATAAGAGGTCACAGGATTAAGGAGAGTGAGGTTAGTAAAGAGATAGATGGGCCCAAAAGAGAGCTAGATATAGTAGTGGTTTGTCATGAATTGTGGAGAGGGTAAATGGAGGATCCTGAAAAGGGAAGGAAGTTGGGGTTTAATGTTCCGAAGTGAAAAGGGGTTATGAGATTCGATGTTCGCTACGTGAGCTTATGGAACCAGAAAAAACTCAAATGCTAAGCTTGTATAAAGCGTACTATTAGAAGGGAGAAGAATAAGATTTGTTCCCGGTGGAAAATTTTAAGTGTGTTACATAGAGTATTTTCGGGGAGGTTGAACGACCCGTGAAATGAGAGTGAGTGAGCCCGAGTTCTGGAAGGTCGGATAGGATCCAATTAGTTGATTGACGGCAAGATAGTTCAATGTGGGCATAATGTTGTAAAAACGTTGGTTGTCCCATAGTAGGTGAATTCAGAGATAATGTTGGGTAGTGAATTTGGGGGGAAATGTGGGGTTTTTATATGCCGCGTCTGCCACCATGTAAACTTTGGAGCCGAGGGAATGAGTGATAGAGCAGATCATTTAGAGTATTGTGATGATTGTAGAATTTGATCATTATATGTCATATTGTTGGCAGAAAAGTTTTCCTGATTTTATTTTTAAGTGTATGAATATTTGTTATTAGGAAATTTGAATTTGCCAGGAGTTGGAAATAAGAGATTAGATTAGAATAATTAAAAGGTTACAATTTAGTTGAGTGTAGGGAAGGGAATGTTATATTGGAGAAAAGTCCCCCTATTAGAAGTATTATCTGTTGTTGATATAGATAGGATTGATGTTGAATTCCTTTGGTTAAGAAGAAAAAGTGAAAAAATCATATAGTATAGATGGGTGGAACAAAGGACGTTGAGTTACACTGCAGATGCGGAGGGGATATGAACTGGTTATGTGTTATCATATCGATAGGCTGGATAGAGGTAACTGCTACTTAAATAGATTAAATTCTGTTTTTCGAGAGCCGGTCAGTGGTAGATGTCCGTATATCTATTTGCTGACTTTCCAAATCCCTTTTTTGAGTGGTTTGGTTAGGTTAAGGGGTAGGGTGTGAGATTCCCGGTACACGGTTTTAGATAAAGAGTCAAAAAGAGCTGTAAGAATAGAAATCCAATTAAGGATGATAGCAAAAATTAGAGTTGAGCATTTTGTGCTTAAAGACCCGTCTGTTTTAGGAGAGGAGAGCGGTTAATGAAAAAGGTATTAGGTTGGAGTGTGCTTGAAGACGGTGAATCGCGGAGATTAGGGTATGTAGTGACTGGCAGCGAGTCGGTAACGAGATTTAAAGAGACAATTTTTGAAGAAGCCCCAAGTGAAAGGAATGTGGATGTTATAAATTATAATCCAGGTATGTGTGTAGCGATCCAAAGTAGAAGGAAAGGAAATGAATGGTGGAGGAGGAGGTTGAAGGATTTTGGTGGTGAAAAAGAAAAAGATGGTCCTATGTGAATGGATGCGGTTTTGGGTAAAATTAGTGCGAATTTGGAACAAAGCCATTTAGGGATGGCATGGAAAATTAAATTAGTTATATCGGGGGTTTTAAGGTGGAAGGACCAAAGAGGCCGGTGGAGGATAGTAGGGCTACCGATGAGAAAAATGCAATAAATTAATATATTTATGTGTTTGAGACAAAAGTGACCAGAATAATTTTTTGCATTTGACCTGGAGAGTACCACAAATTGGATTCTGGAAAGAAGTAAATAAAAAAAGAGAAAGAAGAGGGAGGGGTTAGGGGAGGGTTAGGAGAGTGTTAGGTGAAGAATAGGGGAATGAAGTATCTAGCGGAGGGGGATAGATGTGCCGGGTGAGAAAAGATGGGACCGGGGAATATTTTTACGGAGGATTATTTTTGAAATGATATTTTGTGTTTGTAGGGAAGACGAATTGAGAGAGTGGGTGTTTTCAAAATGTCTGAGTTGGGAGTGAACGGGACACGCTGGAAGGCGTAAATATGAGTAATTTACACTCTGAAGGAAATTATTAGGGCGTTAAACAAAGGAAAGAAAGGAGTAGTCCACAGGTTTGACGCGATCTTGTGAGTATGTAACAAACTGCTTACAGTGGGAGGCCCAGAGGGGCCTTGAGGAAAATGGTTAGATTTATAAGATTATATATATTTTATGTTGGATAAGAAAGGAAGAGGTTCCTAATTAGGAGATTGTATAAGAGGATTGAGTAGTTTGGTTTCCCTATGTATATAAGGGAAAGGGTAGAATAGGATTGGATTGTATATCGTTAAGGTAATTATAGAGGTATTTGTCTTTTGAGTGGAGTAGGGAAAGTGTATGGGAAAATTACTAATTGAGAGGGTTAGAGATTTAACGGAAGAGAGAAGGGGGGAAGAACAAGGGAGGATTTAGGATGGGAAAGGGATGTGTGGATCAAGTCATTCACAATGATAATAGCTTGTGTGAAGAAAGTTTTAGGAAATATCAGAGAAAGGAAGGGTATGTGTTTATTTTACGATCTTGGAGAGGTAAAGATTGTAGATGATGAAGAGGTGAGGTAGAGAGTGAGATTACTGGAGGAGTGCTGGAGGAACATGGAGGTAGGGTAGGTTAAATTAATAGGTAAGTGTATTAGGACCTTTTTATAGGAATAGACGAATTGTGTGTGGAGTGAAGTATTTAGGGGGTGAAAGTGTGATAATGTTGATGGAAGATAGAGGCGTTGAGACTCACAAGGATGTGTAATGTGATTACTCACGCCGTGGCTTTCAATTGTATTTATATATAGAAGAGTGTTGCAGAGGTAATGATGAGGGAATAAAGGGAGAGGGTTGTAAATTTTGAATGGATAGTATGGTAATAGATGGGGAAGTGACATGATTACTCACTATTTGCGATGATACTACCTTGGTGGCGAAGGTTCAGAGTGTGGTAGTAATATGTTGATGCTGAATGGAAGTTTTGAGAGGAGTATGTGTGGGACAAAAGGGGTGATGTTAAGGAGTATCTAAAATCCCACGGTAATGACGTAAAAGTGTTTTTAGTGAGTTTGGAGGAGTGAGGAATAAGATATAGGGTGAGGTGAGGGTGAGTCCGTAGTATCAGTTGGTTGTAGCGGGGGAAAGTTAGAGATGTAGGTAGATAGAGTGTTCGATGTTAATAATTTAGTACTGTGATAGTGAAGTATAGTATAAGGTGTTTAGACTCATTTAAGAGATGTGATATTGGGTTTCAGGTAGTAGTTTGTGTATAGTGAAAGGGAAGGAGATAGATCTAGTAGAGGGTAGGGGAAGGAGATGAGAGCATTTGATATGGTTTGACGGGAATTATGTAATGAAAGGGAGGGATTAATACCTCATAACAGTTCAAGTATAGTATGTTTGAAAAAATTTGCTGTTCCCACGGTACCTATTATGGGTGCGAAACTGGGGGTGAAATGCCCTAGGTCCAGAAGAATATTAGAAATGTTTTGAGGATGAAAGGGTTGAGGCGGTTTTGTGTGTCGCTAGTAAAGAGCAAAGTGAGAGAAGAGGAGTGGGGTAGGGAAGATTAGTAAATAAGGTAATAAGAAGGAGTTGTTGATTTGGTTATAGGAATGGTAACTTGGGTGTGATTCTTGAGTAGAGAAGAGGGAAGTGGAAGAAAAAGCTACTGGAGGAATACAATGTATAGGGATAAGAAGAGGTTGGTTTAGTGGAGGAAGTTGGAGGCAGGATTGGCGATAGAAGGAGACGAACGGGGGAGACAAGTGAAGAAGGTGGCATGGATGGATAAAGGAAATGTATTGTGAGGAGGATGAGGTATGAGGTGAAGAAAAGGTTAGGGATGTGGCGAGAGATAGAATGGAAGGGAGGAGGTGGGTGAGGGCGAGATGAAGGAAATATGAATTAGGGAAGCTGCACTTACCACTACCCCGCTTAAGCGGGTCTAAAGTAACTTGTTTAATAATTAAAAATAAGAATAATAAATATTGTAACGTTAAATTTTATCAAATAATATAATTAAAATAAAATAAAGTTATAAAAGTATAAGTGATAATTAATATATTTAAAGAATTTAGTAAAAGTACGATTATAGGTTAAATTTGAACTACAATTTGACTTTCATTACTTTATATTTTAAAAATATCTTATATTTATTTTGTAATTACACAATTTAGTTCATATATTTTACTTAATATTCACGTATTGTTAAAAGTTTATATTTTCTAATTATGAATATATATATATATATAATAGTTAATAATTATATATAATATTATAAATAATATATAAATATATATATACCTAATAACATAAATTATACTTTATTTCATTAATTACACTATATTAGATTATATACTGATTATTATATTAATATAATATATATGATTATATGAACATTATGTTGCTAAGTAAATATCTTTATTCTAATATATATATATATATATAATAAAATCTCATACAATTGATTCTCAATATATAATATATATATTATATTATATTTAAAACACGTGGCCAAAGCCTGAGGGTTTATATGAGTATTTTAGCCAATTTTGCAGTGGATTTTAGAGCATCACAGTAATTTTAAAAATATCTTGATATACTCTGTTTTAGAAATGTGGAATTCTTCCTATGGTTTCTAAAAGTAGAAGTTCAATCCCTAATTTGTGGGTTCTTTGAACCCTTTCGAGGATCTAAAACGAAAATTTCTTAGTCTTACGGACACAACCTCTAAATGTGTGTTGGTTCAAATTAATATAATAATATATATATTCTTCTCTATACTCAAGTCAATTCTATAACCAATAGTATTATCTACGGACCCCAAGGGGGTCAGGAAGTTCGCCAAGGCTTCGAAGGTGGTCAGCAAGGGTTTGAAGAAATATTATCATCTTTTGTAGTTCGAAAAAGGAAAATGAATAAATGAAAGAAAACATTGTAAGAACAGGAAATGTTAAACAAATTTGTCTTGCTTGCTTGTGTCTTGCTTCACTGCTTTTCTAAGTAGTTTCGGACTTTTTTTTACTTTTTTAATGATAAAGGCCTATTTATTTTTCTTCGATAATTTTTTTCTTTGCAATTATATGAATATTAAAAGTTTCCCGTTTATTTTTTTTTACCTTTAAAGAGCCGTTTTCGTAAGCCAAAAATAATGAGGAGACCTCTCAATGGTAAAGTCAGCATGATACTGCAATAAACAAAATATTTGAAAGCATATTTTGACATTTGTCGATTCGAGTACTGACTCATCATCCCAGTATTTAAAGACATGAGGCTCCGCACCCCGTAGACATAGGATATTCTGCCATGCATTAATATATTCAAATTTAATATACCTTTTAGTATTACCTTCCTTATACTCCAACCAGCGATCATCTTCGGAAAGTTCTCAGCACGAGAGAATTTAAAAATTACTTCATTTTTTTTATTGTATATATATTTTATGTTTCCAACAAAGTTTTAATATTTCTATAAAAATTCAATATATATTATATAAATATAGTATCTATATATATACTTATATATATATATATATATTATATATATAGTATATATATATTATATATATATATTATTATATATAATAATATTATAGGTGCTTATTCACGCTGGATCTTTCACAGAAAAAGGTTTTTAAATTTTCGACGGTTTTGTGTTTTTCCCACTTTAAAGTTTTTTTTTTTTACCAATAGCATATAAGATAAAGTTTGTCAGTCGCTTCAAACGGTTGTAATACAAAGAAGCTAATTAAAGAAATATTAAAGTTTTAACGTCTATGTAAACTAATTGTCCCAACAGTAACTTACTTAAGCGTATCATACCTACCTCACTTAATGTAATTTATTTTATATTTTATAAATATTTCATTTTTGCATTGTTTAAAAAAAAAAACGAAAGCACGCATCTGGCACCATGAGCGTTTTTGTAGATTTTGTTCGATAATGTACATAAAAAAAATAAAAAATAACCAAATTTTTCTCTTTCCCCAACCACCTCCCAACAAAAAATTTCAGAGAAAGATTATACCGAAGTCCATATATATATATATATATATATAAATATTATATATATATATATATATATTAACGTATATATATATATACTATATATAATATATACTCATATATATAATGATATATATATTAGCTATATATATATATTATATATATATACTATATATATATATAATATATATATATATATATATAATATTATATATATATATATATATATATTAAATATATATATTATATATATATATATATATATATATTATATATACTATAATATAATATATATATATATATATATATATATATATATATATATTTATATATATATATATATATGTATATATTATATATATATATATATATATATATCATAATTTTTTTACAGAAATATTCATGGCTACATTGGACTGAAAAAGTCAATTTGTTGCCTGAATATAAATTAAGATTTGCAAGTTTTGATTTAGAAGTTTGCTCAACTAAAATATCGATCGTCTATGCGCAAGACGCATTATATTTTTCTGTCTATCTATTAATCACTGAAACTTTAAATATTGTGCCGTTAAATTTACTATACCTCTGTTCTTATTATTTTTTCTCTTTACCTATTTAAGACTTTAAGAACAGACTAGATTGTTTTTATCTAATCACTATTCTTTGTCTGTCTGTTTCAAGATCTAATGTACAAATCGGGTCACAAATCAAAAGGAATGACAATTATTTTGATGTCTGTTTATATTCTAAAAGAAATACACGCGAAGATTAACGTCTTAATTAATATAAGAATATTTTGAATGAAACAGTTTATGCATATTAAACATTTATTAAGTACCATTGCTAAGATATAAGCGGCAAACAAATGAGTTTTTCTATCTTCAAACACTTCCCAACAAGTTTCTGTTAAAACTGTTCTTAATTTCGATGTATAATTTTACTTAATTTATGTAATCTATTTTTCAATATTTTTTGATTGTTGTGAATGTGATCGAATGTTTGAGAATCAATTTTAATTGTAGACCAAAATTTAACAATTGATATAGAACATGAAGCAAGTACTCTAGTTAGGCTAAACACCGATGAAGAAGTATAGACGCAAGTATATAATACTAGGCTTTATCGACTTCCATTAAATGGCCATTTGAACCAAAATAACCTACTAGACTTAGCACTTAATTAATAACTATAGAAGCCAAGTAGCTACAAACTCAATTAACTTTCAATAAAGAACATAGACCAAAGCTACCTACTATGCTTAACACTCGATAAAGTACTATAGAACCAGTTACGCTACCTGGCTCAAAACTCAATAAAGAAAACTATAAAACCAAATAATATATATACTAAATTTAACACTCATAAAGAATCTATAGACCCAAAACATTTACAAGGCTTAATATTCAATTAAAAATTATAGAACCCAGCCCTACTAGGCTTAACACTCACATAAAGAAGCTATAGAGCTAAGGTAATAGTTGAGTTTAGCTTCCATTGACGAAAAATGCTAAATTATTTTCCGAATATAGTTTTTTTAAAAAATATCTTTCGCCCCCATGTAAGATTACTAAAAAACCGCCGCTCATATATGAATATATTCCCTCTACCGATTTCTTTTTTTTGTTTAAATTCAGTTTAGGACCAATTAAGTTTAGGTTATGATAAGTTTTGTTTAAGATAATACACAAGAAAATGTGTCTACTTAACAATTCTTGAACCATAACTTCTTATTTTTCGAACGTAAAATGTAATAATAAAGGAAAACACCGAATAGCAATGTTCCCTTATAAATAAATCGTAATGTATGCAATTTTTATTAACACATGTGGCAGCGTTGCTTCATCCCCATATCAAACATCGATTCTTCTAAAAGAAAAAATATAAATTTTTCTAGATTGAGCTAACTCTACTATTACGATCGCGAGTACATATAAGGATCACATTCAATAAAGAAATATAGAACCGAATTATCTGGTTGCTTTAAGGTTACATATGGCAATACACTACATTCGCAGTTGTTTACGCTCCCCCACAATTGTTTACCTTGACGTTGGTGGGGGGACTCTCTGGGACACTGTTTGGCAGGGTATACTGCCCTGCAGTGTCCTAGAGCGAAGAAACAACTAACAACAAGTTGAAAAACCAGACCCTCCATTAGGTGGCTGTCA